>JARVGS010000548.1:25863573-25878239 GCA_031762315.1 Hypsolebias antenori
TAGTTGAATGACAAAAGATATTTATGTTGTGCCACTTTCTGCAAAGTTCATAAATCATGTCACAGACGCTTTAAGTTTAAGGTTAATGACGGTAGTTTTTGTGGAAATACCCCCACATTTTTATCTGTTCTTTGGTTTTGAATGAAAAACTAAAATGAAAGCTCAAAGTTAATCAGTGTGCCGTAGAAGGTTAAACAGAATTAGATATCAGTAATTTAGACATTATGGGATGGGATATGTTTGTGTCTGCAGGTGGGGGTGGATGGAGAGACGGTTGAGGTGAGTGGACAGTGGAACCTGGCGTCCCCTCTGCTGCCACTAATTATCAATGGCACACAGAGGATGCTTCAGGTAAGACATGCAGGTTCTTAATCAGACATGTTTCTTTATTTACAAAGTAAGATCCCGTAAAACTGACTGGATCAAAATGAAACTGTTTCTAAAAGCACTGTCTTTTTGTTTAGTGTCTGTCCAGAGAGGCTTCAGGCCTGATTGTTCTCCAGTACATGGGCACAGTGGTAAGTCTGGATGTTTACACACTCAGGCTTTATGCAGTTTACCTGAGATCACATTACTGACAGTGAACATGGGTGCACGAGCCAGCTCACAAATCAGGAGCAGAAAATATTCTCTGATTTACTGAGTTTAGAAATATAAATGTATGTTTTTAAAACCATTCTAACAACTAACTAGACATCATTTCTGTATTTCTGCCGTACATGTCGCACCGCTGTATAAGTTGTATCAGTCCAAATATGTCTAAAAAAGTGGGAAAAAACATAAATACATTGCTTCGCCATATACGGTAAGTCGCATCTATTATGCGTCACCACTGACAATCTGGAAATGTTCATTCAACCTTTATTTAGGCAGGTTAATCCCATTGAACCTCGAGGACTCATTTACAAGAGAGACCTGTATGTGGGCCGGTGTTGTGCCAAAAATCAATTGGCTGCCAAATGGTGGCCGCGAGAGCGTACAAGGGAGGACTTTAACAAGAAAGTAACAAGATTAACACTTAAAATCAATTACTTGTTTGCTCAAAATTATAGTAAAGGTGTGTCTCAGTTGAACTTTTACTTAATAAATTCACTTTAATAACAATAATAATAAACTTTATTTGTATAGCACCTTCCTACAATGCCTAGCATTGACCAAGGTGCTTAACAGGAAAAAAAAAAAAAGTAAAAACTGGTGCAATAAATCAGTGAAAATAAAAACACAGCAGCAATAAAAGGAAGCAGTGGAAATAAAAATACTAAATACTAAAACACAAAGTGTAATAAAAGTTACAGACTGAAAGCCTTTTTAAACAAGTGAGTCTTCAGTCTGATTTTAAACAGAGTCAGATCAGAGGTGACTCGCAGCTCAAAGGGGAGACTATTCCAGGCTTTTGGGCCGGCAGCAGAGAAGGACCGGTCTCCCCACTGTTTGTACCTTGAGCAAGGCACCTCCAGCAGGTGTTGGTTGGCAGATCGTAAAGCTCTGCCAGGCTGGTGGACTTTTAAAAGTTCAGAAATGTAGAGGGGTGCAAGTCCATTCAGAGCTTTAAAAACGAACAGCAGCAACTTGAACGGTATCCTGAACTGAACTGGGAGCCAGTGTAGAGAGGACAGGACAGGAGTGATGTGGTCATATTTTCGTGTAATTTAACGCAAGTGTCACATTTTGAACAAGGTAACTAGTGGTTTCTGCAATTTGTTCTGCTGATGAATGAGGTCTTCGGAAAACCCAGTGGACCAACATGGCACCCCAACATCACCAACTGTAGAAACTTCACACTGGACTTCAAGCAATTAGGATTCTGGACCTCTCCACTGTATGAATATACTGTATGTATAGGATATAGGACTTCTGGTCCGGGCACCCTTTAACAGGTATTTACGTTAACATAACCTGGACCAGCCTCATCTCAAATATTTATGAACAAGTGAATTCTTGTAGCGAACCTAATTCCTGTCCCTCGAAGAAAAACATGAAGAATCCGTAATTTGAATACAATTATGTAACATTTATTGTCAGTTTGAATAATCACAATATGAAACTTATGGCAAATATAGAATATAAATGAACAACCAATGGTATTATTTTTAGAAAGTAAATTACATAAATCTGAAGACTTTGAGGAGTTTTGATTCAATTCTGACTAAAGGCCCCCACATAGTTCTGCGTACGACTGTACGCGTGTCCGTACGCGCGTACTGTACGCAGAGAGTTCAGCCCCACACTTCTGCGTACGTTCTCGCGTATATTCTCGCGTATATTCTCACGTATATTCTCACGTTTTTGCGCTGAATTATTGACGTTATTTCATTAATTTCGTCTGGTTCAGACAGCTCCACAGACAAGGAGCGTTTACCTACGGGACAAATTGAGGTCGCTGATTGATCATTTGCTGACACGCCTACTGAATTAATTGACAGGTCGAAAAAAATAAAAAACACAGGGAGCGCTGGTCCTGCAGCCCATACATCAGACCATCACACCAGGAAATCCCCAGACCCTCTCACAGCCACACTGGACCTGACTTTAATTCACTCGTCACAAATTCATTCATTCCTCATCATTTCAGTCATGGCGTTAACGGAGGAGGAAGAGATCAATGCCTTTTGGCAAAAAAACAAAAGAAAAGTCCAGCTCAGGGATGAAGAAGGGGAATTTAATACATTGGTGTCGCATACAAAACAGTCCGGTGCCGAGCAGTTTATAGTGCGACACCGCGAATGCATACGCAGTTGTAAAAATTGAGCTTTGCGCGTACATGCCCTGCAAGGGTACGCTTGTACCTCTGTGTAACGTGCGTACCTCCGCATATGGACGTATGGTGGAGTATACTGCGGGCTTAAGAACAAATAAATGGTTTTGACATGGCGGCTGCCTTCAAAATCAAAATATATTAAACTATAATAACAAATAACTAATAAGTATTATGCCATTTTATATGTTCAGAAGTCTTTGTTTTATTTTATTATTATTATTTTTTTTTAACATAAAATGCTCAATGAAGTTTAAATAAAATCCTTATTTACCAAAGTTCACTCACTGATCATGTCAAAGATCAGGACCAAGCTTTTATTGCTTTCTTGCTTCAGCTCTAAATTTTAAAGCAGAAACGTCTGCTCAAATAATCCTTGGACAGTTAAATAAAAACATGTTAAAATATGAGTTAAAAGGGACATTTTACAGTGAAGAACTGGTCTTGTATGCTAAACATGAGCTAGACCTGAACTGATCTATTCAGATTTATATTTTAGTCACTCTGATCACTTGGTTGATTGGAAACCTCCAATTTTGCCTCATGTTTTAAAAAAGAAGGAATTACAAAAAAATAAGGAATTACAATTATTTTCAGTCTGAGTCTGTTAAATTATTTAATGTTGCATTTCTATTTTATTAACTTTAAGTAAGTTTGTGCTCGATGCAGTGAAATGTTTTCCCACTGAGTCAAATTTTAAGCAAACTTCTCTTTACTGCCACAATCAGGAGAAAATCCGAGGTCATGCTGAGTCATGGTTTGTTCTCCCTGATGACTGAACGTCTGATGCTCCACTTCGGCCAGTTCACCATGACGACCTACAACGTGCTCTATGAGGTCAGTCTGCCCACGCTGCTTCTTGTCACTAAATAACAGAACTGAAAATTCATACATTTATAATTCATAAAACACACATAAATGAACAGCACGTTTTAACTGCTTCCTCTTTTTGTGTCCTGCTGAGTTAGTTTCTTATTCATATTTAACATGAACAGCAGAAATCAAATAGGACACTAAAAAAATTTGACATTAACACATAAACATAGATTTGTATTTTCTCTGTTGTTGTTCAGAGCAGCCTTTATGACTCTGTGTCCCCTGGTAGATTCTTACAGAGCAGATCTGCACTCAAGTGATCCATAAACAACATCCGGACCCCGACTCCACTGTGAAGATTCTCAACCCACGTAAGTGCCTCCCTTGCGCCACATTGCTCTCCTAAATCATCTGCTGCAGTGCACCCTCTGCATACCTTTAGCTACATGCTGCAGGAGGGTAATCCCTGTGGAACTGAGTACTCGCTGTTTACCTCACAGAAAAATAACCAACTAACTAAATAAATAAGTAAATCAGCCAGGCTGTCTGTACTCACTTCATACTCAGTTTCACGTATTGAAGCTTAAATGAAAACACGAATTAAAACCACGTCTATGGTGGCTGTTTTTCTTCAGGATTATTTGCATTTAAACCAAAAACAAAAAAAGTCAACTGAGGTTAGCAAAAAGATTGAATATTTAAACTTCAACTTTGAATTCAGACAAACGTAGATAATTTTAGTCTTGTAAAATAGTTGCTAAAACAGTATTAAACTTTACATTTATTTTGTCATGCAATCAGTTGTATGTGCGATGAAAACTAGTACGTTGTTATTTCACTGACACCAGGGCTTAATTTGAGCCGGATCCTGCCGGAACAGGATCCGGCAACTCTCACATTTACCGTACTAATAATAAAGTAATGAACAAATTTGACTGTCTTGAATGAATAAAACCTGTATTGGATATGTAATCTGAAAATAATTACATAAACACAAATTTTAAATATAACAAATCGCAAATCGTAATATACATATGATTTGCCCTTTCAAGTAAGCATTTCCGCTTCTACCCTTCTAAAGAATTTCCGCCCCTAATAGTAGTTATGGGCAATTTAATTAAAAACACAAAAAATATAAATGGCACAAATAAACTGCAAATCAGTTTTCCTGTTTAAGTGGGGCATTAATAAAATTTTGATTATTTATTAAAAATACAAGAGAAATGTTTGATGGAAAATCATGTTACGTACATCACATATGAAAAAAATCAACAGCACAAATTTGTCAAAATAACAGGGATCAAAATGTCAAAAAGACAGTCCAATTTACTTTAATTTAAAAAATGTTCTTGTACAACTAAACAACTGTGAATTGAAGCACATGAAGGCCGTGGCAATGGAGATAGTACTGTACTCGACGCGCACGGGGGTGGGTTAGGATGCTTGTTTATTCACACAAGGGGAGCTGTTGGTCAGGCTACTACTTCTTGTTGCTCTCTAAAATAGTTACTGAATCATGTGTTTACTTATGTAGGTAAACAAAGATGTTTAATAACCTGTGAAAATACACCAGAATGCAGGAAACAGCATCTACTTTATTCAAAAATTTCTGGGGGAGGACCCTCAAGATCCCCCTCCCTCTGGCTATTTGTGTTCTGACATTGTTTGTTACTGATTGTTACTAACTTTAACAATTACTTTTATATGCCAATATTTGAAACATTTTAAATAAAAAAATTAATGGGCATACAATCATGTATTTGTATGAATGATATACATTGTTTACTATCCAAACACACAGTCTGTATACTTTTAACAACATTTCAAACTGGTGCATGCCGGTTTTACTTTCATACGCGGCAACAAAACTTTCACAAACGATAACCTCGGTTTTTGTCGACATCCCATGTTTTGATGCTATAGCTTGGGTCCAATTTCACATCCCGCCAACAGATTTTTTTTCTCCCCATGTTGCCATTTTCACTATTGTCAAATGAGAAAACTTTCTTCTACTGTTGCTTCCAGACGTGCACATGTGCAGAACAGCTTTAATCAGTTTGAAATTCAAGAGCTTGCTGTAATCACAACCAAGGTTTACTTCCAACCAGCCTTAATCTGACAAGGTCTCGCTGCAGTCACACACTGATTATCTCGAGCCTTTATTGTGTTAAAAACCGTTCCTACCCAACCATCCCAGACAGGCGGTGTATGTATACATCATAGAGTAGGGGTTTGTGAATGTGTGCTCGCGCTATGGAACACAGGACTGCGGTCTGTTTCTCCTTTGCTGTGTATTCTCTTGATTTAATCTGTGACAAACTCTCAAAATGGCCCCCTGATTGCAGTCTTTAGTAACGTCAGAGCCAATCAAACAAACCGAGGAAGTAGCGTTTCCCTCAAATTAACTTTGGGGGGAAAAGAACCAAGAGCAAATGGAGGGGAAAAAAAAAAGACTGGAATAGGCCATCCCTCCAGCCTCATACCCTGTACATGCTGGGGTAATTTTCTGGCGGTAAAGGTTCAGCGACTCATAATTTGAGTGACTAAGGCATAGAAACAACACAACTGTCTGCTGGGGCACGAGGGGAGGGGGACGGGCGGCATCGGTTAGCACCAAGATCCGAAAAGACGAGAGAAACCCATACCTCACCATCTCGCCACTCTCCAAGCAAATGCACACTGACACCGTCTAGCTAATTCATCTAAACAGTCAGTCTCTTTGGTTTAACAAAGGCCAAGCCGTTCACAAGTGTCTGCAGCTCTGGCTCGCTCGTTTGAAACCGTACCAAAACCATTACCGTGGGGTGAAGACCAATATCTTGAGCTTTTTATTTTGTGAATGTTTATGAAGCATTCACACTACTGTGATCCATTTTTCTTCCGAAGGTTTTTCAGCATCTTTCTCGTTCCACAATTTTTGTACTATTTCAGCAAAGCATAAATCAAAATGTTCAGCTCAATCAGGAGAAGGGTGCTGCGACTTTTGGTATTGTTCAACTTTAGCTTTTTGAAATATTTAGCCTTTTCTGCCATTTTTTTCTCATACAAAATGAATTGAGCTCATTTTACATCCTTTAAATCTTTAGATCTGTTTATAACCTTTTACTGCTCCTTTCACATTTTGTTCTGCTTCTGCGTCTTTCAGCTTCCTTGTGCAAATAATTTTTTTTCAGCTACTTTCAGCTACTTTCAGCTGTTCTTTCAGCTGTTTTGTGCTCCTTTTAAGTTCTTTCTGCTAACTACAACATGTTTGCGCTTATTCCAGCTTCTGATAATTTCAACTAGTTATGCTCCTTTCAGCTTATTCATGCAAGTTTCAGCTTTTTTTTTTTTTTTTTTTTTTTTGGTATTTCAGCTACTATTTATAATTATAATTTTAGCTTTTTTGGCTAATTCCACATTTTTGTTGCACCCATTTCAAATTTTTTTTTCAGCCTAATTCAATAAAATGTGCTCTCTCCACTTTCTTCTGGTAATTTAAGCCATTTTCTGCTGTTTTAGCTACTTTTCAGCAGCTTTTTGCTAATTTGAACTTTTTTTCAGATAATTTCCATGTCTTTATGCTCATTTGTTTCTTTCAGCTTAATTGGGCAAACTTATTATTTCAGCTTTTTTTGTGTGCTAATTTAAGCTTGTTCAAAATTTTCAGCTGGTCTTTTAGCATTTTTAGCAAATTTCATCTGTTTTCAGAAAAATTCAAGTTTTTCATAGTAATTTCTTCTTTCAGCCCCATTAACTTCTTTATGCGCATTTAAGCTTTTTTTTCCCTGCTAGTTGCAGCTTTTTCTTCTCTTTCAGATACTATTTAGCTCTTGATGCTAATTTTTTTTTTTAACTTTTTTTTGCCAATTCCACATTTTTTTTTTTTTTAGCTCATTTCAGCTCTTTCCACTTTCTTGTAGTTTAAGCTTCTTTTTGCCTTTTCAGACAAATGTTTTTTGCTAATTTAAACTTTTTTGGGGCAAATTTCCTATTTTTTGTGCTAATTTCAGTTTAAACCTATTTCAGCAAATATGTCTTCTTTCTGCTTTCTTCTGCTAATTTAGGCTTGCTCTTCCTGTTCAGCTATATATATTTTTAGCTAATTTCAGCTGTTTTTCAACAAGTTCTTCACTGCATTTTCGCATGAAATGCAATTTGCCTAGTTTCCTTTGATGTCCTTTGACACAGTGATTTGCATGTGATGAAACCAACTTATGATTTTGTTTGAGATTTGTGTATTAAATATCCAATGATTCAAGAGTTAAACATTTTTTAAGAATAGGGTACAAAATGGGAAGAGCAGACAAAGCAGATATTTTTCAAGCTTTAGTTTTTTGCAAACATTTGTATCTGAGTGTGTAAAGGCATTGTATTTGTCTGTTTCAGAAATTCTGAAGGTAATAGCTGCGCTCGTGAAGAACTCTCCCTCCTCCCCTGAAAGCATGGAGGTGCGCAGGGCCTTTCTGTCAGACATGATCAAACTGTTCAATAACAGTCGGGAGAACCGCAGGTAAGAAAACGCATTTCTTTGGACAGAGAGGTGCTTCTCTCAGGAATCCGTGCACTTGATGATTACTTTCAGCCTCGCACCACCACCTCACAGCCGTGCACTTTATTGTTTCAGGAGCCTGCTGCAGTGCTCAGTGTGGCAGGAGTGGATGCTCTCTCTGTGCTTTGTCAACCCGCGCAACAGCGAGGAGCAGAAAATCACAGAGATGGTGTACGCCATCTTCCGCATCCTGCTCTACCACGCCATCAAGTACGAGTGGGGTGGTTGGCGCGTCTGGGTGGACACCCTGTCCATCACCCACTCCAAGGTCAGCGCGCTCATTTACCCACACACTCCTCAAATACACAAAAACCTCATGAACATTTTTTTTTAAAGAAAACTTATTTTTGTGGCCAGACGTTGCTCCTCTTTGCTTTACCTCACTCACACAATGTTTTTGTACACACTCAAGAGTGGACACACACACACACACACACACTTTCACACACTAGCATCTTATTGGAATATTTTCAACTTAAACACTGAAAGCTGTGTTTTTTAGTCAAATCCATCAGCTCTGCCACCCATATTTTTATCTCTGAAGCTGACAGAATCCAATTCATCAACCAGAAAGCTACGCAGTAAAAGTGTGTAGCTTTTTAACTTGCAGTGTAGACTAGACATTGCAACTAAAGCATGCTTTTCCTTGCCCATCAGATTAAAGTATGGAAGCCGTACAGGGATTATAATTTAAAGCTAGTTGCAGCATGAACCAGTTGGAATGAATCCTTTCAGTCCTTCCTTTTATTTACGTAAAGAGTCTTTCTTTCACACTGAACAGATAAAAATAAACTTCTGGCACTTATTATTTCCAAAAGCCAAATTCAACATGCTGCTTTAGAAATTCATTGTTGATATCAAATTACACGAGCTTGTTCCAGAGCAGTGAAATAATTGAGGTTGGTGTCAGATTGTGGTCTGGGGGCTTTTTAAGCCTGGCAGATTGAAAGGAGAGTTAAAGAAGTGCTTGTGATATGAGACTGCCACAGTAGCATGTGGTGCTGTGAGAGCTCCGTCCAACAGGGGGCACAGACAGACCTCCATGGAGGAAAGCTGTGTGTGTGTGTGTGTGTGTGTGTGTGTGTGTGTGTTCTGAAATTCTTCATAAACACTATAGAGCAGAGAATACAAGAAAGCACAAAGAACGGGACAAATTGGTTATAATATTCTTCTAGAGTTAGTGTCTTCAGAGGCAACACCGTTGTTTGTGTTGTAATTTACTTAACTCATTTAAAAATACAGTAATTAAAAAATGTGTGTTCTGCTGGACAGAGAAGAAAATACAGGTGTAAACGTGTTTCTACTCTGAAATTTTCACCATTTTTGGGTAAATGTTTCCATGAAGGATTTGCCTCGAGTTCTCGTTTTGCAGCTAAATTAATTTATTTCCAAAAGTCATTCAGAAACTGTTCTTTGTTCTTAAATGGCTTTAATAGTGTGAATGTTTATGAAGTGTTCACACTGTTGTGATCCATTTTTCTTCCATTATGTTTTTTGGAGCGATTCTTGTCCTGCAGTTTTCAAGCTATTCCAACAAATCATGTATCAAAACGTTCAGCCTGTTCAGGAGAAATGTGCTATGGGTTTTGGTTTTGGTGCAGCTTTAGCTTTTTTGAAATATTTAGCCTTTTCTGTCATTTTTTCCTCATAGAAAATGCATTGAGCTCATTTTACATCCTTCAAATGTTTAGATCTGTTTACAACAGTTTACTGCTCATTCCGTGTTTTGTTCTGGTTCAGCTTCTTTCAGCTTCCTTCTGCAAACGTAAACTTTTTTCAGCTACTTTCAGCTGTCTTGTGCTCTTTTCAGATTCGTTCTGCTAATTACAACATTTTTGTGCTTTTTCAATCTTCTTTCTGCTCATTTCAGCTTATTATGCTCCTTTCAGCTTATTTCTGCAAGTTTCAGCTTTTTCTACTATTTCAGCTACTGTACAGCTGTTCTATGCTAATATTAGTTTTTTCAGCTGATTCCACATATTTTACACATTTCAGCTATTCCCCAGCCTAATTCAGCAAAAAATGTGTTCTCTCCATTGTTGTAATTTCAGATTCATTCTGCTTTTTTGGCTGCTTTTTTGGCTGTTTTTTTTTTTGTTTTTTTTTTTTTTTTTTTTTTTTTGGCCAATTTAAGCCTTTTTAATGCAATTTCCAATTTTTGTGATAATTTCTGCTTCTTTCAGCAAACATATTATTTTTGCTTTCTTCAACTAAATATAGCTTGTTCTACCTTTTCTGCTACTTTTTAAAAATATATATATTTCAGCTAATTTTTAGCTGTTTTCAGATAAATTCAAGTTTTTCAGTTATTTTTTTGTTGTTGCTATTTTCAGCCTAATTAATTTATTTTTTGCTGATTTCAGCTTATGTTCATTTGAGCTTTTTTCTGCTAGTTTCAGGTTTGTCTGCAATCTCAGCTACTTTTTAGCTGTTTTGTGCTAAATTGAATTTTTTTTAGCTAATGACACTTTTTTTTAGCTCATTTCAGCTTTTTCCACTTCCTTTTAGTAGTTTAAGCTTCCTTCTGCCTTTTCAGCTACTTTTCAGCTACCTTTTGCTAATTTTAGCTTTTCTACCCAATTTCCTAATTTTGATGCTCATTTCTGTTTATTCAAACCTTATTCAGCAAATATGTTCTTTTTTTTGTTTTTTTTTTCTGCTAACTCAGGCATAGTCTTCCATTTCAGCTAAATTTCAGCATGTTTCATTAAGATAATGCCGGCTGCTTTTCAGCAAGTTCTTCTGCAGTTAGCATCCACACTGGGTTTTTGCAGGAAATGTAGTTTCTCTAGTTGACTTTTCCTTCCTATAACTGCACAAGCTTAATTCTATTTTCTCCTAGGCTCCATTTAAAAATGCAATCTAAAAGAATTGTTCTCATATGTGCATGTGTGTAAATTAACCTTTGCCTTTTTGCTATGTAACAAATACACACAAATGCACATGGTGCATGAAGCCACCTGTGAATTGGAGAGCTGCAGTGAGCATTATCCACCAAGATGCATGCATCTGCTATAAAAATAAAAAAAAGCTAAAGAAACTCAATTGCAATTTTATTGTCCCGTTTGATAGATTTGCTGCCAACTTTGCAGCACCGGAGCTGTTCGTCACTGTTGCTCTTTCCTCCCACTGCTGCAGGGCCATGCATTTGTGTGCGCCTTTGATAGTGCACGTGTGTCTGCGTTTGGGTGATTGTGAGCCACAGCTGCAATTTCTTTTTGCCCTTCTCTCTAGGGTTTCTAGCAAGTCCTTCTTTCTGGGTATACTGAATATTCATTGGTGCCATGAAAGAGCAATCGGAGAAACAAATGCTCTGATACGATCACCCCACTGGGAGCCTCTTGAAATGAAAAGCAAATGTGCTTTCACCTATACATACTTACACACTATGCACATGCACCGAACAAGTGGACTGCTGCCCTTCTAAAACAACTTCTATCAATCAAAATTTCATAGAGGTTAAATTAAACACGATTTTATAAACCCATGCATTGCTGTCCATTTTACATAAAATGGTTATTACAACAAAAATATTGCACCTATGCAGCCTGAGGTGTTACAATTGGCTGCTGACTCTTATTTTTATGTTGAAAATAGCTATAAAATTTAATATAAACCATGTACATTGACAGGAATGCAAAGCTTTTCTAAAACACTATACCTCTATGAAATATTTGAGGTCGTGGTTCTTTTAAACAGCAGCAATTCACTTTGGTCTTGACATACTCAGACTAGCGGTTAGCTCATCAAGCCAGCAGAGCTAATTTTATTTTTCTCCAAGAGCCATCTACGACAGGTAAGATATTAAAAATTCATAACCTTTTCAAAGAACCCCACTTCAAAAGATCTGAACCCCTTCAGTCCTCAGAATAACAGTATGTGTACTGCTTTATAAAGTAAGTAGTAGGCAACATTCTGTGTATTAAAAAAAACCTGATTACTATTTTGAGAATCTTTCTCTTTTGTACATCTTAAAGAATAACAATGAAGCATTATCAGCATCTTTAAATTGTCAATTTTGATCTGACTTCTTGTTGGATAAAATACAGTGTCTAAGATGAATACGTATTAATCATCTGGGCTGTTTTAAATAGGTTTTTGTGTGTTTTTCTGAGTCATTAGTAGTAAAGTGCATCTGCATGCATGTCTTGTGAATAGGCAGATGTTCCTGCAGGTGGGCAGTGTGACACAAAAGCCCTCCCACTCAGTCTCCACATCCCTTCCAAGGTGCCCCATGACCATCTATGAACACAGATCAGTCTGAGATGAAGGACATTCCCAAAAGAAAGTGTCTGGTGTGTGAAGGTCCCAGTGCCCTTCACTGTCCGGTAGATAGCTAGCTTCATTACATGTTTCAGGCACCCCAGAGATGAAGAAACATGGAAATGAACACACACATTTGGCAAAATATAATGTATATTGAAGTAACTTTAATAATTCCATCCATTAATTCATGAATTATTTTTGAGATATTACACAAACAAGCAGTTTTCTTTACAAGGAGTTAAAGGTTGAAGCATTGCTGAGCAGATACTTGTAGAAGGAAAAAACAAACAAAGTCTTTATAATATACAGACTGAAGCACTGGCTTTCAGCTCCTAACGACTTCTGTTGTTTCTTCGCCAGCAGCTCTGGAACAATAAAACACTTTCATCTTGACCCACAGACAGAATTTTAGACCAAGAACGTATTATGAGCGTCACATTTAAAAACTCTGTATTGTAACAAGGTTTTCACATCGTTTGCAGGGATAATGAGACTTGCCCTGTTTTAGGTCTAGAGCATTTCTCTCCCTGCGCTGTGATCCTCTACAGAAATTAAGAACACAACAGAGAGTAAATGATGATTTAAGAGCATTCTGTAATGATGTGGGTCCATGATGGCTCTCTGGATGTGGAAAAAGCAAACTGGTTCCTAACAGTGTTTTGTAGAACCAATTAAAAGCAGGCTTTAAGCACTAGGCCTGGTCTGTTCTGAACACTGCTTTGGTGGAAAAACCATAAGAGTTTTTAGTGGCTCGCCATCCTGCATTATTCCCAGACTACAGCCTAAAAAGAGCATGAAACCCCCCCTCCCCCAAATCCACAGGGTCAGAACAGTATATTGACATACACTTTGAGGGTACGTTTACCATATTTTCCATCATATAAGTGGCATCAATCCAAAAATGTCTAATAAAGTGAAAAAAAAAAAAACCCATAAATAAGTTGCTTTGCCATATAAAATGCATCTATTATGCGTCACCACTGACCACCTGGAAACGTGGGCTGGTGTTGGGCCAAAAATTGATTGGCTGCCAAAATGGTGGCTGGGGATTGTGCACGGGAGGACTTTAACAAGCATTTAACAAGATTAACACTTAAAAACAATTGTTTGTTTGCTCGAAATTATATCATATGTTTGTTTCAGTCTAACTTTTCCTTAATAGATGCACTTTGACGGTCAAATCAGCTGATGTTTGCTCCAGGAGTTCCGGAGCGAGATGAAGGTGGCTTTGTATGGCAAGCCAAGTGTCTCGTTAATAGCCACTTTCACCTATTAATGAGACACTTGGTTTGCCATAAGGCTTGGGGGCCCTATAGCGTTTGCAAATGGTAGTGTTTAATATTTCCCATGTCAGAATGAATGAAATCGTCAGATCTCAGCCAAAAGTTGAGTAATAAATATGGGGGGGGTGTGGGTATATTAGTCGCTTCGGTGTATAAGTCACAGGACTTGCAAATTTATGCAAAAAGGTGCGTCTTATGCGGCGAAAAATATGGTACATGTTTTTAGTCCATGTCCTGTTTATTCAAAATTACGTTTTTGGTAGAATGAACCATGTGGTCAATATGTTGCCAAAGGTATAATAAAACTATAAATGTTACTATGAGTAAAATATGCACATTACAGGAACATGAGAGCTGAAGGACATTAGGAAGAAAAATGCTTTAAAAATAAATAATTATGGAAGGTATTGTGAACACAAATGAAATTGCATTACTAGAAAAAGGGTAATATTACATAGATTCTGAGGAAGAATATGTATGTACCTATTTTGGATTAGGAGTGTACTACCATCTGCTTTCTATTTGGTTTTATAGTTTTAGGTATGCCCAAACTCAAAGACTGACAAAATTAGCTTTTTGTGTAAATACACATCTTATTGCAGCTGGGATTTCTGGGCGCATCTTAGTACTGTATTTTCCAGCCTATAAGTTGCAGTTTTTTTCCTAATTTGCATGTCCTGCGACTTATACGGCGAAGCAACATATTTATGGATTTTTCCCCCCATATTTTTAGACAAATCTTTGGCTGAGATATGACAGTTTCAATTCATTTTGGGTGCAGTACTACTTCGGCCACTAGGGGCGCAGCGCAGTACCACTTTCGGCCGCTAAAGGGCCCTCTAGGCTTTTGACGACTACCTGTATGTGTACGGATATTTTAGAGCAAAAAGTCCTGCTGGATGGAAGGCGTGTGTGCGCACATCATGCTGCAATTTAATGATAAAATTAAAGTGTTTAACTCCATTCCTGCCTTCATCCTGGGAGGCTTGACAAAACTGCAGCCTCTGGACATTTC
>JARVGS010000548.1:25938126-25949215 GCA_031762315.1 Hypsolebias antenori
ATGGTGCGTTCAGGTGCCATTCGTAAATCCGAAACGCCGTAGGTCGGGGGCGCCGGAACTCGAGGACAGCCTGTACTATGTTTGTCATTAGCAAACAAAATAACAAAGAATTATTAGTGCTAGACGGTTTTTTCCCTGCAGAAACGCCAACTATTTCAATTTCAAGTTTTTGCTTTTTCAAACTGAGCTTGATGGGACGACACAGTGACACGGCTGGTAGAGCTGTTGCCTCTCCATGAGAAGGTTGCTGGATCGAATCCCGTCCGGTGACCTTTCTGAGTGGAGTTTAGATGTTCTCTCTGTACGTGAGTGGGTTTTCTCCAAGTACTCCAGTTTCCTCTCACAGACCAAAAACATGCATTTTAGGCTGATTGACAACTCTAGATTGTCCCTAGGTGTGAGTGAGAGAGTGAATGGTTGTCTTGGTCATCTCTTTGTGTCCCTGTGATGGACTGGACACCTGTTCAGGGTAACCTGCCTCTTGCACCCTGACTGCTGGACATGGTGACCCCCGTGACCCAGAAAGGAAGAAGCAGGTGAAGATAATGAATGAATGGATAGATTGATGGCTTTATAATAGTCACTTAATGGAATAAACATTTTTTTTTCAACCTTACATTGAATTCTAAACTTTCATCCATATATTTATTTGTATGCCATGTTGGCATATTTCATGAATCATTGAACAGATTTTAATGAAACTTAAAATAATTATTGGATGTACATCTACAACCATTAACTTTCAAAATCAACGTGATTTAAGACGGTCATCACAGCCATCTGACTGCAGAAAACCCAAAAGTGACTAAATCTGTGAATTTTACAGATTTAGAGCTAACATTGCGTTGCTGAGTCATCCCCAACATATACATTAGGCACTATCAAATTACCCAAAATGTTGTGATGTCACATATACTGTAACTTTATTTTTCAGATTGGCCTAAAACAGCTATACCTTTGTCATTCCTCAACATTTGATGATGGAACCTGTAGCATGAAATGCAAAAAGAGATCAATAAATGCGAGATCCTAAATTATTATTTTTGTACTTCAAAAATTGTTCCCAATGTTTGGAGTGTGATAACCATACAGTTGACAACTAAACCTCATCCCCCCACCAACACATTTTCTTTTTGACTTACCGTATTCTTTTTAATCTGGTGATTTAAAAATATATCCCCCATTCTTGATTTTGTGTTGACTTTAGATGAAATAATAAGATAAAATATAATTGAAGCTTCTTTACAAACTACAGGAGCCAGAAAGAGGCCATGTCACAACAAACTGGACCCTGTTTTTTTGGTTGTCTAACTAGCGAGCAAAACTATAAACAAGTTTACCGGTAATACTTACTTATGCTTAAATTATCCAATGCAATGCCAAAATTAAATATTTGTGTTTTATATTTGTGATCAACAGTCTAGCAATAAGTGTAATGTTTAAAAAAATTGGAAATTCTGTGATTAAAATACATAACCACAGACAAAAGTAGTGAGGAAATATAAGCTGATTAGAGTAACATTTCTGTGGAATAGAAAACCTTTTTTTTCTTGAACATATATTTTATAAAACATACTTTTTTAATGATACTGTTGTCATTTGAGATGGACCATGGTCTCTTTGATTCTTCCAGCTAATACCTGGTACCTGCATTCTACCATTTTTCAGTATTCCAGTAATGTTCACAGTCAAACTTCCTGTTTGGGGAAACAACCGTCACACGTTAAAGACAACTAAAACATGCATTTAATCTTTAAAATAGCAGAACAGCTCCTTATAATATCAACGTTCATGCTCAATAATCCAGGTAAAAAAAATCCAGACAATCAAAACAACTGGACTGTTTTGAACCACTTTGGCCATGGCTGCCTCAGAGGAGTCAACGGGGGAGAGGGTGGACTCCAGGAATCGTCTTTTCACCAGCAAACTGATTGGTCCACTATGTAAGTGTGCTGCTTGTGGCACTGAGTTTGTTGTGGCTCCTTGGACTGATGAAGTCCTTTGGATGAAGCAAAAAGTCTCAACAAAAAAAAAGAAATCATCCAGATGACCAGACTGAACGCTTTTGGAGCGCCTCATAAAACTATTGACAAGCCACAAAGTTCCATTTGGGGATAATATAAACGATTTATCCATTTAAATAAAAATATTTACTATATAAACACTTGTGAAAAGTATATGTTTTCTGTCCATTCAGATTGTATTTCAGCCTGAAGAGTTTATTTATAATAGATTTTGTTGGTGGATAAATGTTGGGTAGTTGTTTTCTAGGTTAAACCAGCTTTAGACTGTATCCACATGTGCAGTCATTAAAACAGGGGTCCATAAAGAAGGTCAGCTGTTGGGTTATTGATAGGAAGGCCTGAATAGAGTCATGGAGGTTGAAGAGGCCCCAGTGTCTGCTCCCCTGCCGCACTGTGCTGAAACAGCAGGCTTAGGTTACAGTCGTACTCGAGCCGCTGACCTCTTTTCCCACCTTCAGCCGCAGCCTGCTAAGTCTGCCCTCCACCTCTCCTCCCTGTTTTCTGCTCTGTTATTGTTCCACTTTACACAGCTCTGACCTGCAGGCCTGCAGAGAGGCTTCTTTGACCTGTACACACAAATAACATGCGTATTTCATCGACACCGATAAGAGCAGGGAGGGGGACTACGTATGTTATGAGCAGAGGTCCACCCTCTTGTCAGATGCATATCATTAACAAATCAATTAGCACCTGAACCCCAGGACAAATCTGGTTTGATTTGGTTTTAAAAACAATTTTCTGCTCATTTTGCACGATTCTCTTATTACCATTTTACGGATGTTAAATTGCTGTCTTTGTTTTCAGAGGGTTTCCGTTCTTTCAGTACTGTAAAATTTCAGATTACATGATGTTTCTCCGGTGACTGGATTTTAATACTTATTTTCTCACTTAAAAAAAAAATGTAAGGAGTTAAACTTGCACATTTTTACTGATGACCACTTCTTGTTATCCCCCCAGACTTCTCAGTCACACCATGAAGGACCATCTGGTTCGTGTTGCAAATGAAGCCGAATTCATCCTGAGCAGACAAAGGGCTGAAGACATACATAAACATGCAGAGTTCGAGGTAAGATAATGCACAGTTCTGGCAGAAACATTTTAATAGGTAATCACATGTATGTGGGCAAATTACATTTCTTTCAGAAATAAGGAAATATTGAAAGTTAATAATTGTATTGTCATATTTTTTTTGTATGTTAATCAGCTTCATCTTGCAATGTTATTTGATCACAGACATAAACTATAGAAACTGCATAATTTAAATATTGCATGTTTGTGTTTTATAGTAAAACTGATCTGCAGACAAGTTATGATTTTTATTTAAAAAAAAAGTTTTTTTTAATAGCTAAAAGAAAGTGGTTGGGTTGAAAAGCAGTAACATTGTTAATCATCTGGTTGAAACCTGCATTTCTTGGCACAAGTATTTCACGTTTATTATATACCTAACCATAAAGAAAAAAGACAAACGGGCACACACACACAGTATAAATTTTGTGTGTTGATCATTTATGGCATATATAACCAATCATTGTGTAGTGCTTATATACTACTTTAAATCTTGCTTTACCTGCAGAAATACAACTTCTCCTGCACTTCCTCCTGCTATATCTTTTTACAAATGCTGCCTTACACTGACAGCTGCTGTACCAGCTCTGTTTTGACCCAACAACACTCTGTTCTGCCCGCTTCCTGCTCAAACTTTGCTACACTTCATCCTATTTTTTAGATCTCACCAAAATAATTTTCTGTCTTGCTGAGGTCATATCCATTATTATCCCACTGTGGGTCTATTTTGGTAGTGACAGGGATATGGGATCCTTCTCATCTTTCCATTGCTCCCTTGCTCATTTCTCAAACTTGCCAATACTACAGGTGACAGACTTGAGACTATCGGGCTTGAAGGACTGACTGTTTGAACCCATTGTATCCAGCCCCACAACTCTACGTCCACGTCACTGTAAAATTATGCTTTTCTATGCGAGTTTAAAAGAGACTAATTTGGGTGAATTGGAATCCCTAAAGACTGTTGGAATCCAATTGTAATGATTTTTGCAAAACAGTATTTTTTCAGGGATTCCTATCATTTCTTTTTCTTTCTTTTCTTTTTTTGTTTAGACTCCTCATCTTTAATATTTTCATATTTAACTCAGACTAGGTTTAATATTCACTCTGCTCCAGATTTGCAGTCTGTAATCTCTCCCCCCATTAAAGACAAACACAGCTGAAATATGTTTATTACCCAGTAAACCAGCCACTAGGGAGCACAAACCAATTTGTGCTGTTCCCAAGCTCAGGTAAATGGTGGAGGTTTATGTCAGGAAGGGCGTCTGATGTAGACTACTTTTACCAAAACAATCACACAAGTCAAACTAACAGCACAGTACTGGATTGGTTGAGTCCTGGGTAAAAAACCACCACCACTGGTGTTGTTTACAAACATGGTGCTGGTGGAAATTGTTCTACTGTTAGTCAAAGACCACAAGGAGGAAGTCTGCCAGTTGACCAAGGCAAAAGAGGAAGGTCAAGAAGACCTTGCCAATTTCATTCTGCACTGAGGAAACGCTGCCGATAATGATGGCCTGAGAGAGCATGCTGTAACCGCACTGATGACCTGACATGGTCGTGACATTCACCTACAAGGTAGATGTGTGCAAGAGACCAGGTGGAAGGGCAGTAAGGCTCATAGCATTGGAACATGGTTTAAGTTGTTTTGCAATGGCTTGGACAGGAAGAGAAAAGGAGTAATGGTGTTCCTGAAGGTGTTTGCAAGGAATGTAGTAGAGGTGGAAAGAGTGCTAGATAAGATGATGTTTCTTAAGGTAGATGGTCTAATGCTAAATGTTGTCAGGTTGGATGCAAGGTACAGGAGAAAAATAAATATAAGGGTCAAGATGAAGTGATAGAGAGTATTCCCAAGGAGGGGGGAGTTGTGATCGGAGCAGACCTGAATGGATATGTTGGTGAAGGAAGCAGAAGAAATGAGGAAGTGATGGATAGGTTTTGTGTCAAGGAAAATAACCCGGAAGGAGAAATAGTGGTGGATTTTGCCAAGAGGATGGAAACTGCTGTAGTGAACACCTATTTCCAAAAGAGGGAAGAACATAGGATGACCTCTAAGAGTGGAGGCGGGAGTCTGCAAGTAGACTGCATTTTGTATAGAAGAGGTACCACAATCTGAGGGAGATTGGGTACTGTAAGGTGGTGGCAAGGGAGAGTGTGGCCAGACAACATCGGGTGGTGTTGTGTAGGATGGCTGTTATGCTTAAGAAGAAGAAAATAAAGTCGCAGAAGAAGATCAAATACTGAGAAAGAATGAATGCGAGGATTTCAAAAAGGAACAGTTAAAGGCCTCATGTGGTAAGGAAGAGCTTCCAGATGAGTAAACTACTACAGCAACTGTGATTAGAGAGGTTGGAAGGTACTTAATGTGTATCTGGGCAGACAAAAGATAAGAAAACCTGGTGGTGGAATAGTGAAGTGCAGGAATTTATCAGTACAGTATCTGTCCAGATAAAGAGATAAGCTGAGAAGAAGTTGAACAGTGAGGATTAAAGAGCATAGACAAGAACATAAGGAGAGGCTATGTAGGGCAAAGAGAGAGGTAGCAAAGACGAAACAGAATGTGTATGATTTGTGTGAGAGGCTGGACACTAAGGACTTGTATTAACTAGTAAGACAGAGATTAGCCTGGAAAGAATGTGCATCAAGTAAGGCTATTTAAAGGTAGAAATGGTAATATTCTAACAAGTGGAAAGAGTGTGATTGGAAGGTGGAAGGAGTACTTTAAGGAGTTAATGAAGAGGATGAAAGAGAAAGAGGAGAATAGTTCATAGAAACTGTGGACCAAAAAGTGGAAAAGATGAGTGAGGATGGAAGATCGAACAGCTTTGAAGAGGATAAAGAAGGGGAAGGCAGTTGGACCTGATGACATGCCTGTGCAAATTTGAAATAGGTGGAAGAACTTGGAGATGTGGATATATGCACTTTAAAGAAGAGGAATAAAAGTCAGCCATAGCAAGACAGAGTGCATGTATGTGAATGAGAGGAAGACTGTTGAATTAGTGAGGCTACAAGAAGCAGAGGTCACAAAGGTGCATGACTTCAAGTACATTGTCAATTGTCCTGGAAAACAGGGAATGTGGTAAAGAGATGATGAATGGAGTCCAGGCAGGATGGTGTGGACTGAGAAAACTTCCGGAAGTGATTTATGTCATAAGTGTGGCCGCAAAAGTCAAAGGTAAAGCTTACAAAAGTAATGTAGTTAGATTAGCTATGTTATACAGTTTGAAGACGGTGGCCATGGCAAAAAGACAGAAGAAAGAACTGGAAGTGGCAGAGCAGAAGTTGTTGAGGCTCTCTAATTAAAAATGGCCACCACAGCTAATTAGCCTTTGCAAACACAAAAGTCTCACTAACGCAATCAGTTTTACAGACGAGTTAAATTTTTCTGTGGTTTTAGCTGAGGGTCAACACACATTCTTGAGCGCTAAATCAGAAATCTTCTATTTAACTTGTACTAGTACTGTATTTGGATGAGTGCAAGCATACAGACACAGAAAGGCTACTATTTTCTCCTATTTTGCACTTCTGGGTTGTAACTTCTACCTCCGCCTACCTTGTCAGTGTTTCCGCCCTAATCAGATACTGAATACCACATGTCCCAAACTGTTTTACAATTGAATTCCTCACTTAAATGCAGTTGCTCCTCTGTGACCTCTGAGGAGAAGTGAGCCTCTGATAAGTCTTGCTTTGATATTGCTATATTGATTTTTGCCTCCATACAAGCTCTGTTTGAGGCTGCTGTAGCCAACAGTTTCATTTTGCACTGCCACAATAAAAATAACAGGCCAATGAAACACCCCCACCTCACTACCCCAACAGTGGAGGGTGGAAGGTTTTCAAATAATTTTCAGCACTGTCCCAGTTTTAAAGTATTGCTTTGTTAAATTGCACTGCAGTGACAGAGTTGATTGTTTTTGTAGGGAAAAAAAAAAAACTGTAACTGGCCACCACAGTGTGAGATTTTTTTTGTCATCGCATTGCTCTTGAAGTAAGGAAGTTGTGCAATACTTCACCTCCTACCAAACCATTCATTTGCAAACAGTACTTGTAAGAAAGCTTGTTGTACACAAAGCAACACATTTCAACTGTCCCTTTAAATGAAAATATTTCAAAACATTAAAACTAATTTGTTTTCTTGTCAGATTTCAAATCCTAGGCGTCAAATAGAGGGGCCTTTTGATTTAGACACTGGTTTTCCTCAGAGACATAACATATGCTTTTCCCCTCTTCCAGTTTCCCTCTGTTTCTCACTCACTCACCGGGTCTCTGTGGAGCTGAATTGAGTTATCTTTGGCCCTGAGAGTAAGTTATTACAGTGGGCTTAGGGTGAAACAGAGATGAAGATAACTAGGGGGAAATCCAATTACCTTTTAGGGTTCTCTATCTAATAGGATCCTTAATGTGAAAGAGATCTGCAGATCGGATGCTGCGGCCCAGCTCAGCAAATGATAGACTGATATCTTGCACAGAAGCAGAGAAGAGAGCCCAAGAGATAGAAAGAAGAGAGAAATCGAACTCCCTCTTTTTATGGGGCTGTTCATTAGTGATGAAATGTGGGGGACTTAGGGGCACAAGGGCAGATAAGAAGGTTCAGATAGGAAAGAGTGAGCAAGGCCCGAGTCATTTTTATTCTTTCTCACCTTTCCTTTCTGTACAGACTTTTCCTTTTTTCACATAAAGCCCCTTGATTCATCCTCTCCTAGTGTATAGTGTAATTGAATTGACCATTGGAGGGGGTCCTGTGAAAGCCAGATGATAGCAGCTAATTAGTGCACTCTGCCATAGTGTTTCCTCTGCTGAGCTTGTAAAATGAGCTGGCCCTACTCCTTGTGTTAATGATGTTAACGTAGAGTTCAGACTCAAATTGTGTTATCATAGACCTGGTCTTCTCATTGCAAAACAAAAGACACTGAGAAAGACAAAATAATTCTAGAGACAGATAAAAACGATATTAAGGGTGCAATGTTCAAATATGCATACAAATATTTGCCTATATTTATATCCATTATATCTCTCTTTCTCTCTCTCAAGTGTGGATGTATGTTTTTATGTTTTGTTTTTACATATAAGTATATAAAATGAGTGTCCTAAAAAAGAGGCTATTCAATAATATAGCACCTTTTTTTTGCAACCAAGCATATTGTGCAGAAGAACTTAAAAGTGAGCAGTACAAAAAAAAAACAAAAAAAAAACAAGAATTCAAAGATTAAAGGTTACTCAAACATTCACAAAAGAGAGTCAGTAACCACAACTCCCTTAGGCCATTTACACCACATTAAACTGATGTGAGCGCTCAAACTGATAGCTGCCACCAACTGTAGCTCGCTGTCATGTAGCTGTCGTAGTTTTAATGTAGCATGTCAGCGGGGCTGGATGTCTGAGCATCCCATTACGGGCAAATCCATTGTCAAGAGAATAAAGCTGCAACTTTTGTATTTCTCGCACTATTACGGCAGCATTTAAATAGAAAACACATTTTCACAAAGGAAAGTGAGACATTTTGAGTTTTAGTAGAACAAAACAACCATCAAAAGCTAGACAAATATAGTTTTCCTGCTACTATTCATATTACAATTTTAAATTGTCAGTGTAAATAACAGACAGACATGTTTTGACTTTCTTTCCCCTTTTCTTTCTTTACTGTACAGTATGACCTGCTTTTTTGAGACACAGGGAGATAGAAAAGAAAAGTAGGCTACAGAGAATGGTTGTGAACACTAGTCTCAGTCCTGTCTTGTCAACATAATGAAGTCCCCAGGTACCTCCTTCACTGCTCCCATCATTATGTGTGACCAGCTAAGCCCGAAATATGACTTCACTCCTCAGTTACCTTTGTTTCAATCTGACATGATCTCTTTAGTCACTGAAAGAATGTTCTCTTGATTTTTTCCTTTTTGTTATTTGGAGCACCTTAAGGTGAGCTTACAATGCTGAGTAAGAGCCATTGTTATAATGAGCAGTGCAGCGCTCTGTCAGTTGTTATGATAAATGGACTGTACTTATATAGCACCTTTCTATCTATTCAAGACACTCAAAGCACTTTACAACACCCATTACCCATTCATACAGCACTCTACTAGATCCCTACAAAGCTAATTGAACAAATCATTCTAAAGAGACTGAGTGCTTTATCACATTCATACACTGATGGGGCACACATTAGAGGCAGTGAGGCGTTCAGTGTCTTGCCCAGGGACATTTTGGTATGTGACTGCTGGTGGATTCGAACCCCCAACTCTTGCATTGGAGGACGACTGCTCTAACCACTCAGCCACAGCCGCCCCACAGTGTTATGTAGACACTTTTGTCTACATCAAGTCTGTATGTTTGAACATGTATTTCTTGTTTCATGCTTTCCTTTAACTATTTGTCATCTCCATGTGACAATTTTAACACTAACACCCCTAACTGTTTTTTCTAAGACATGACCTTGAATCATTGAGGAAGACATGGCAGTACTTTAGACTGATGTGGCAAAAAAAGGATGCAGTTCTGCAGAGATGAGACATTTCTTTATAGAGTAGATGGAGAGGCTTCTGGCCATGCATGGTGACCAGTCCATTAAAGAATGGACAGATTGTGTGAAGGGCAGAGCACAGAGGGAGGAAGAGAAGAAGCAAGATACTTTGATAAGTGTTTTGCCTGCGTCAACATTTATGGCCACTAGCAAGGGATCTGTTTCATTTGGATTAGATTTTTTTCCCACTCCAGTACCACACAAAAAAAAAAAAAATCAATACTTGGGAGCACTACATGACAGGGGCATCGCTCCAGAATTGAAGTGGCTGTCAGACATTGTCATTTGGTGACTTTTGTTTGCCATTGTACTTTTAAGCCCTCATTTTTCTTTCCCTCCTCTTTCTTTCACTCATTTCTTCCCTGGCCCATTGTCTGAATTCCCCTGGTGACATTTTATGTGGCAATTTGAAATCTCGAGGGCAAGAGATCAAGTGCAAGAGAATCTCTCTGAAACCAATTGGTGGGCTGCTTCAGAATCTACTTTTGTTTAGCGACCCCATCCTCCTTTCTCATTTTGTTGTCTTGTCTCCCCGGACCTCTATTGTGTTCCAAAAGAAATTTATTTGTTGTGCATTTGTATCCTCTGATACCAGACAATGACAGGCCTGATGTTTCGCCTTCCTCTGGACAGACTATCTGCCTGTTTGTAAATGAAACCCTTAGGGAGTGCTTGTCGACGGGCGGGAGAAATTGGAGATTCTTGCAGAGCGATAGCCGCGCCTCGGAGAACTTGTAGCCCAGATGTGCCACCAGTGTCAAGAGATTGCAAATCAAGTGCTTTAATAATATGCCTGCTAGTTTTGTTTCTTCCTTCCGCTCACAGAAGAACCCGAGACCCTTCGTTCTGTCAGGGTGTGTGTTAAAGTCTCACTGTGGCACGGGAACACCGCTAGACCTTTCTTTGTCACTCTAATTGATAAACACAGGGCTGATGTCTTGTAATGAGCCTCCATTCTCCGGTCTATTATACTGGTTAACCCTCTCAACCCTCAGAAGGAGAAAGGGAGGTAGACAAGGCGTCATCTGACAACAAATTCAGCATTTAAATACCAGCTACACATGGTACACCACTGTGAGACTTGTCCCCTTGTTTTCCCAGACTGGCTGTTTGCCAAAGTAAAAAGGCAAACGTGATTGGAATGGCAATTATAAATACACAAGCACGTTTTATTCAGTTATTTATTTTAACTATAATCTTATATGTATTTTTTTCTGATTAAAAATTAAATTCAGCTATGGTCGGAATGCATTTGTTTGACGTTTCTTTCTAGGTTTGAGTTATTTTCTGCCGTTATGTGACTTGGGGGTGAATAATGTTCTTTCCACTCTGAAGTCACCTCACTAGCAGCCCATTTTCTCTCCAAACTCCAAAACACATTCATTTTTAACCTTGGATGGATTAGAGGAGACAACTTTGTGTAATTGACTCGATTAATGCCAGTCATTATAATTTTGTCCTCACTAAGCCGTTTCTCAAGGCAGAG
>JARVGS010000548.1:25949225-25959610 GCA_031762315.1 Hypsolebias antenori
AGAGCCAGCCTCCACATTGGTCGACCCTGTCAGCCAAGCTTCGTAATGGAAGGTGCTGCCCATGATTACAGCATTGCGAGTCATAACGGCCCTGCTGCCACCAAGCTGTGTCCTTCTGGCTATCTGATTAGAAAGCTAACAGAACATAGTCGGCCATCTTTTTGCCCCAGCTGCGTGTTTTCACTTGGAAAATCTAAACACTTGTGTCTTTCATGTTATACTTGTACTTCTGAAATGTGCACACTGACTACAGTCATGCTGAATAACACCAATAGGTTTTTCTAATTTTTAATATACTACTAAATCTCTTCTCATGATTGTCCAACGAATTTAGAAACTTAAATAATGTTTTGATTTAAATAGACCCCCATAAATGATTCCTTTTTAGTTTCTGTCCTTATTCTAACAGGGATCCTTTGTGAAAGTGAATGCATGGGGGATTTCATGATGACATGACATATGTCCTTCATCATAACCAACACATTTTTTTTTTACTTCACATCAGTGGAATGACCTTCTGCATTAACAGTGACTTATCTTTTCCACTTATAAGCAAACTTGCCTTTAGCTTTTTAATGGCACTACTTATACATTCAGCTTTTTTGGTTGTTATTTTAGCGGCAAGTCTGTAAGTTTGGTATTTTCTGCCTTAGTCAACTTTGGCTTTGCATGCAAGAAAAGCCAATTACGGTATGAAGGGCTTGGGTGTTCGGGCAGACTTCGAATGCAGGTGATGAAGTGTTTGTTTATGGTTATGAGTTTGAACCCAGCACTGTTGATTAGTACACCAGACTTTACATGTTTCGCACAGGCACAGATGGAAATGGGCTCTGTACAGGCTTGCTGCTTGCTGAAATGACTGAAATCTTTAATAGGAGCAGTGAAAATGGAAAAGTCCTACAATATGTGCATTGGCATGGTTTCTTTGATGGATATATTTTGCTCTGATGTGACAATTTCCAGAGATGGTTTAATCCTAACAAGCTGATTTCAATGCAGCTGACCTTTTGTTTGTCAATTCATGATAATATTTTGCTTGTAATCAGTATAAAGGGAGTGGTGGCACAGATGCTAGAGAAGTGAACCTGTGATCAGAAGGTTCTGTTCACATGGTGTGGGTGGATAAGGTGAAGCACTCACACCTGCCTCCACTCTCATTTTCCCACGCTGGGCCCTTAAGCAAGGCCTGTCACTGCCCGATCTGTTATGGAAGCAAAATTCAAAGTGTCAGCTCATTTGTGCATGCGCTAAAAATAATACTTCCGAGTCGCGATGATTGACATTTTTTTTTCATTCAATCTTTATTTCTACAGGTTAATCCCACTTAGCCTCAGGGACTCATTTACAAGCGAGACCTGCTTTAACAAAGAATGATGACAACAGTGGACAACAAAGGCAATAATAGATGGTCAAAAATTATGCATGCAAATTGAGATTTTATTTCAACAAGAGAAAATAAAATGGTATTTAAAAGAAAATTTAACAAAAAAAAAACAGCTAGGTTGTAGGGCTTATGAATACGGGTTTATGTATAACAACCGTCTTAATTTGCTTGGAAAAGTACGTGCTCTATCTCCGCCGATCTTCATGCTGCTAATTTCCGCTACTCGTATTTTAGTTAAAATCATTGACATATTTACGTCAGTGGTTAAGATGAGATGCGATGCATTAGGCATGGTGAAACAGCGCTGCTCAATGGTGAAGCTGCGTATCATTTCAACCAATGATGTAAATATGTCACTGATTTTAATGGAAATACGAGTGGCGTAAATTAGCAGCATGAAGATTTGTGGAGATGGAGCACATACTTTTCTAAGTAAATTAAGACTGTTCTTATTCATAAACGGAATTATAGCATTGTCTAGGAAAATTTTATCAATTCATAGAAAGAAATGTTTTAATATTAATACATTTTCCTTAATCTAGCATATTCAACAGTTATCTGTGCGACCTGGAATTATTCCTTTTAGCTCATGCTCAGATGAGCTACACTACAGATTACGCTTCCGTAACCGATTGGGCAGTGACAAGGCCCTCAACCCCCCCATCTGCTTCCCCGAGCACTCTAGATGGCAGTCCTCTACTCCACACAGAGTTAGTTAGTTAGTGTTAGCTCGGTGGTCTGGTTAAGTCAGGAAGGGCATCCCATGTAAAACAATTGCCAAGTCCTCATGCGAATAATCCCAGTGGCTTTGATTAAATTTGTTATTGATGACCGAGAGTCTGCACCAACAAGTTACTTTTAAGGTATCATCCTTCGGTGTGACTTTAATAAATAACTTTCCATAAGTTCAACTGATCCAGATTAACAGATCTGCATCACACCATTTTTTTTTGGTATTTTCTGCCATTTGTTTAGTCTAAAATATGAAAAACTCACTTATTGTATCTGCTTTCACACTCACTTGAGTTTGCGGTTTGCTAGTTCATCATGCCAAAAGGTCAGGTCTTATTTGAATTCCAAATAGAGACATAGATTTATAATTAAAGCTTAACAGCCTGCATAAAAGCCCCTCTAATGGGATTTATATGCATAGATTTTCTGTCAGATATTAAATGTCATCTTCAAATTGAAGAGGAGGGCCCACTACAAAGTGATCTATTGGTAAATTTGTAAAAGCGTGGTGCATTTGTTCAGCTGTGCTTTAAGGTGAATAGTTACTGTTAGGGCTGGACGATATGGCCAAAACTTTTATCACAATATAGTTCTTAATTTTGTCTGACAATATTATTCTGCTATTGATATAAAAATATAAAAGCCTCAGACAAACTGTACAAACTGGACAAACAAATTAATGTTTACCTCTTAAACGTTGGGACACGTTGGCTGAAACTTTTATTGTGCTTCATCTTCTGACTCTCAGCATATTCTATCAAGTGTAACAAGTTAGATGTGTTCCCACCGCTAGCTGGAACGACTCTCCTTCACATTTTGCAGCACGCTGAAACCTGCAGTTTATTAGATCTTAAATAGCTGAACCACTTCCACACCGCCGAATTAGTCTTTTCTCTCTTATCCATTATATCATCAGCTTTCCTTTTGCTTGTGAAACCGTGTTCAGTCACATTCTGACAGTCATGAGCACTCACTTTGAAGCGAAAACTTACCGCACATTGGATCTTAGCCTAGCCTAGCCTAGCCTAGCCTGCTACCGCTGACTCCTTCTGGACTCGAGCTCTGTGTGTGGTGTACGTCACCACGCACTTACATAGCTCTGTGTCGCTTCAACCTGAACAGAAAAAGAAATGTCAGTGAAACGCTCTCATTTTGAAGTGAAAATTTACTGCCTGTTGGAGCTTGGCCTAGCCTATCCTGCTACCACTGACTCCTTTTTTATTTTTAGTTTTTCAAATTTACCGCTGACTCCTTCTGGACTGGAGCTCTGTGTAACATCTACGTCACCACGCACTTACGTAGTTGTGTCGTGGCTTTTTCTGTTCTGGTTTATACTGAAGCGGTCGCTTCAACCCGAACAGAAAAAGAAATGCATCAGTGAAACGACGTAATCTTATCAAAATATCGAAAATTTACTTAAAACTCGTATCACCATTGTTGAATAAAAGTGTTTTGTGACATATATCGATATTGAATTATTGTCCAGCCCTAGTTACTTTGTTGTTGGACCAGAGAGAATCAGAGAGATTTATTTGGCATTCACACCACACATGTGGTACATGTGGTGGAACGAGATTATGTACACAGGGTCCCAGTTACATCCAACAATAAAATGTAAAAGAAGAACAGCAATAACATCTAAGATGAGGAAACATAAAGTTAATACAAAACCTTTAAGCACAATACATACTAAGTAAAGACTTAAGTTTGTATGCTTTTTGTTGCAGCAACTTGTCTTTGGAAATTGCGTTCATAACCCAGATAAATGTATCTAATACAAACCATTATGTATAGTATATCAATTTAGTTTTGTCCCGTTTTAAGCTTATCCTTAATAAGATTATCAGTTTGAAACCGAGTAAGTTATAAGTATAAAAGCTACAAGTCCAACTTGAATTTGCAACCATTGAAATGTATAATGTACATCAAAACATAATTTGGGATTATAGCTGTTCATTTCAGAAGGTGCTGCAGTTTCATTATTGCAGCAGAGTTCAAAGGCCCATTCTGATAACAAATTCTGACAAAGAAAAATGTCCTTCCTGTGCATTGTAGGTATTGTGTGATGTTGTGTGCCTGAGGGCATAAGAAAATACATGTCCACTGTTATTAATCAACATGACGTGAGGACAGAAATGACCCTAAGCTTCTCTTTTTGGCTTTTGCAAAGCACTCTTGTGCCAGTATCTGCACTGTTTCATTGTCTACATGAACCTGTGTTTCAGCTTTTGTTGAGACCGAGATGGTTCATTCTCTTTGCATGTCTACGCAAAGATTTTGTAACCTACACACCCATAACACTGTCAATTATTTCATCTGTTTTGTTTCTATTGTACAGCACTTTGGTTGGCCTTGTTGCTGTTTTAAGTGCTCTATAAATAAATTGGTATGGCACGGTATCTGTTATGATTTTATTTGTCTCCTTCACCAGTCAAACTGTGCTGAGTACGCAGCTGAAAAACGAGAAGAGGAGAAAATGTGCGACCACTTGATCAGAGCAGCTAAGTTTCGAGACCACATGACGGCCACACAGCTCATCCAGAAGATAGTCAACATCCTGACCGACAAACATGGAGCCTGGGGGAACTCCTCCAGAAGGTAAAGCATCAAGACTGTTTTCATTCTTGTGGCTTTTTATGTGCTTAAGTCCATTTATTTTATGATTTTTTTTTGTATTAATATACAATGGCAAACATAATTTTTAGTGCTTCATAGCAGGATTTCGTCCTTAAAAATAATAAAATATTTGATATAGCGTTATTGGCTTTATCTTTCCCATCCTTGAATATTTACATTTATGCCGGGATTAAATTTGCAAAAGTGAAACTGTCAACAGTGGGTGAGTGAATTGACTTGGGAGGGAGATGAAAGCCATTTGAACAATCTCTACTCCCATAAAGAACAGAAGGAACCTTATCCTCCGTGTTTGTTGTTTCGCCAAATGGGCAGCAGAATTCAATGCAGCTATTCCCTAACGATGGCTGTTTGTGCAGGTAGTGTGTAATAGTGAGCGGGAGAGACTGCTGCTGGCTCACGCTTGTTAAGCTGAATCAAGTCTCCAGAGACTCATCTGGCAAGGGTTAGTTTGCTGCTGGATCGCAATTCTATCTAAGGCTGCCTTCGTATTTCTTCTCTGTTTATTTTGTTCGTATCTGCATGTGGGGTAGTATTTGTCATGTTTTTCCCTCCTTGATGCAATCGCTCCTCCTTTGTTTCTGGATGTGTACTCACAATAAAGCAGTGCCACTTAGTATGGATATTGTGTTCTACAAGCCCTGGCTAAAAAAAAAAAAAAAAAGCATTACCCATTACAGGGCCTTTATGGTGCTGTGCTATTGATGGTTTTCCTAATGGCTGCCGATGGGTGCAGGGAGCCATTGGCACTGGGCCTTGGAGTGCAGCGGTCTTTTAATAAATCACAATCAGTCCTGTGCCATTACATCAATATTTTTGGTCAATTACTGTGAAGGTCAGGTGGTGCACTAGAGCTTGTGGAATGCAGGCGCAGGAGAAACATCTGGCGCTGCAAATCCAACAAATACAGGGACAGGATTGATGCACAAACACACACACAAATAATTTAGCAAATCTCTATACTTGCAGGCAGAATTTTTTTTTTCTGTTTTTCTTTTTAAATTTACTTTTTATTTGGTAAATTTGGTGCAGCATCATCTTCACAATGAACACAAGGTTTTCCCCAGCTTTAGAGAAAACAAAATCCACTATAGAGACAATAGGATGCCGTCTCTTTGTAGCAGAGCTGTAAAAAGCCTGCCACCTCACACACCATAAAAGCGTATTCCCCAAAGTTTCCATTCAATATCGAATCTGAAAATGAAAATATTTTCTCGTGAGCTGATGGGAATTGTTGTTTGCTCACGGCAGGTATCTAATATCTTCTGACATGGGTTGACCCGCCTGAATGCAATTTGTGTCTTAATATCCAGCTTACAGCGGCTCTGGCCTCTGGAGACGAGAGGTGTTAGATGATCCCCCCACCACCACCCCCTTCAGTTTCCTGCTTTGTCTTCTATTTCTCTCTGCTTCTTTGTCACAATATTCTTTTTTCCCACCTTTTTGTCTGCACTTTGCATCCTTCGCACTTTCTTGTTTCGCTATCTACTTCATTTTTATCAGTAAGTAATGAGTAATGATTCCTTCTAGCAGCTGGACAGACATGCAGGCAACGTATTGTCAGTGGTGAACCATGACCATTCATTCAGCCTTTATTTATACAGGTTAGTCTCATTGAGCCTTGAGGACTCATTTACAAGAGAGACCCGTTTTTAACAAATAATGATAACAGCAGTAATCACAAAAGAAAGCATATAAATTGAAAAAAAAAGTAAGAAAATGTTAAAAACGAAACAAAAATGGCTACGTTATAAAGCAATGCAAAATACTAAAAACAGGAACATGTCTGCATTGTTTTGTGCCATGAACTTAGCAGATGTTTGGATATCGAGATATACATCTTATATCACGATTTATCTTAAAAATATTGAGATATTAATTTGGGTCCTTATCGTGCAGCCCTAGTCTCACACCATTTCCTGGGTGGGAAACAGTGTGAAGGATGAGAGCTAGGCCTTCATTTAGAATGTAATATTGAAGCAGCCTAATAAATGCTAACATTGAAGCTGCAACAGTCAGTCAGATTTGGTTTTACTTTCATTTAGGCCTGTCATGATAACAAATTTTGCTGTGTGGTTGTCTCAGAAATTATTGTGATAAACAATAATATTATTTGAAATTTGACAATAAATACCATAGTAATTATTGTCAAATTTAAGAAGAAATGTTTAATTTGTTTTATGTGTAGTACCTTTTTTTGACCACGGATGGCAGTATAAGACAGTTTGAACTGAAGGATAGATAATGAGGGAGGGAGCAGCATGTCTCTTTGAGAAAAATGGGAGGGAGGCCCCTTGATGTGACATGGGCTGTCTCTCTTCGGTTCACAAAATGGTAGATGCTCGGTGTGGTTTGAGCTCTTTAGCATAGCATTTTTCACACAAAGTTCTCAGCTTCTTTTTGCAGAGAAAAACAACTTTTTACACAAAGGCACGAGTTTCAACCGTGAATTTTGGGGCTTCGACAAGACAGGCTTTTTTCCCCAAGGTCGGCCTGTTAGCTTAGCTCGTAGCTTAGCTTCTCAGCTTAGTTGCGTTTAACAATCCAAAAACTCAACTTCAGACGGTTAAAATGGATTTATAAGAGAAAAGAGAAAGAGGGGGTGGTGTCAGTGAAGAGTACCGGAGTTGAGCTTTTTGTCATCCAGTGTCTTCAGTAGAAAGAGAAAGAGACAAAGAAATGATAGTCATAAATGAAAATGAGGTCGATAATTTTCATTTATCATGTGATGAATTGGGAGTGGTGGTGCAGAGGTTAAAGAAGGTGGAGCCTATGATTGGAAGGATGCCGGTTCAACTCACGGTACAGACATCTTCAAAAAGTGTGGGTGGGATAGGTGAAACACCCACATTTGCCCCACTCTGAGCCCTTGAGCAAGGCCCTCAGCCCTCACCATCTGCTTCCCCAGGTTCCCCAAATAGCAGCTCTCTGCTCCACACAGAGGGCTGTGGTAGCTTGGTGGTCTGTGGTTACATCAGGAAGGACATCCGGTGTAAAAATAATTGCTATTTCTTCGTGTGACTTAGTTCGCTGTGGCGACCCCTAAAGAAGGGAGCAGCCGAAAGAAGATGTGATTAATTGTTTTATTGTTTGTTGCGACAGGCCTACTTTCAGTTTCACAATTCAGAACCTTTGGTAACGTTTGGTAACAAATTAAATAACTGGAAGATATATTTTTCCCTCTAACTCCTACATTTCCACCATTTTTACTTTCCCTTTTTCGAGCTCAGGCCCATTGAGGATCAAGCTGGCAGCTGTGTTTATTTGGGTCAGGAATCATCTCATGTACATGACACCTGGACAAAGTTGACAGAGAGGAGATATGAGGGTAGATGATGTAGAACGCCAACTCACTGTCTCTCGAGACAAACTCCACTGTCCTTTTTTGTTTCCACCTTCTCTCTATTACATTCTAATAGACTGACTAATGTGCTGTGGAAATTCACTAGATGCACAATACAGAGGTTTTATAAAGGGAATATAGCTGCAGCCGAAAAAGTCAAATGAAAGGTCTGGGTATGACATTTAACAAATGTGTGCACCTTTTTAGACAGTGGTGTTTTTGACAATTTAGTGTAGCCAATTTCCTTGAGACAAATGTAAATGAGTTGTGGATTTTTCCAGTTTACTTCAACAAACCTCACCTACAATGACTCCCCTTGATCACACACACACACACCTCAAGCAGCTCGTCTCCCTCCTCCTTCATATAAGCAGCTCATTTTCTGCAGCAGTGCTGCTCTAATGGACACCCTTAGGCTAGAGGCTTCCCAGCCAAGGGACATCCATCTTTTGGCATGTCACACTCCCGCCTGGCAAAAAATCTTTGTGATGTGCACTCCAATTTTTCTTCAGTAAATCAAATCTTCCTTCCTTCAGAAAGACAAATGCATCGGGGTTGGAGTGTTATAGAGAAAATCAATGGGAGCAAAATTGAAACAGTATGCCTCCGTATTGATCGGCCTTGTGAGATCGAAAACGAACAGCTTTGTAACTGTTCCACCGGACAGTTAGCTGACCTGTAATGGACAAACTATTGATATTAGCATTACTATTTTATCTTGTGCTATGTCTTTTCACCGGTACACTGTTAAAGGGAAAAGGTTTTTGGCTGTTTTTATTCCTATAGCAAATGGTGTTTTAAAAAACAACTGTCATTGCATTTAGGTTAGTTTTGAATGTCATTTTTAAAAGCATTTTTTTATGTATGTGTTCCACAGAATGAACAATATATCCTGAAATGATACAGGTGGCATACTCTGAATGCATAAACTGAATTGTTAATTTGTATTGTATTTGTTAAATATTTTACCGACTTTTTAACCTCAATCTCTTCCCGTAGATATTTATTGTGGGAACCAGTGGTGTAGTCTACATTTTTGTAGTGGGTATACTGTGCTTAAAAACCTAATGGTTAGTGCAATGTCATTGTTGTAGGAGAATAGGCTGTAGATACCTTTCACCTTTCAATAATTATACAGGACTCGTTCGAGTCTCAGAATAATAATTATTGATTTATAAACGAGTTCACTTCTTTTTTGGATTAAACATATTTCTTCCATGTGACCAAGATGAAATGATGGTGAAATGGCACGTTAATTATATTTGACCTTCAAATAAATTAGGTCATTTATTTAACAAATCATCAAAACATCATAACATTACACCTTGATTGGCAGTGATTATTTAATACGGCATAAAACATATCGGACATCTTAAGCAAGACAACAGATTCAAGTTATGAGATGGTAAATAACTTATATCTGAAGGCATGTTAACTTAGATACTGGCTTTAGAGGTTTAAAGAAAAGTTTTAAGGGAGAGAAGATAAGAGTTCAAATGAAGGAGGGAGTAAGAGAAGAGAGTTATCTTGGGAAATGCGTTATGTCCACCAGAATGATACGCTTTCCAGGGATATCAGCTAAACGCCGTTCAGTTGGTAGAAACATTAGCGACGCTTTACCTTTCGACGGTCAGTCTAGGATGGATGGTTCCTTGATGTCCGAGAAAGTTGATCTATTTTACCTTTGCTGCGAATAAGGCGTCCGCTTCTCCTCGGACCGAAATTGTGTCCATTTCTGGTTGGTTTTTCAAAATAAAGTATTCCTCTTCAAGGAATTTCATTAAAATGCTTGGAGCGTTAAGCTCGGTCGGATTTTCAACGGCGTGTTGAAAATCAAAACTGTGCACGAGGCCTTTAGCTCATGTCTCATCGTTCACAGCACATGAAGAGTTAAAAACTCTGAAAGACTTGAGAATCCAATCAAGACTCCGAACAAGACTGAAAGATTCCAGGAAATGGAAACTTTTAAGGAAAGCCCACCTCCTGATGTTTGGTCCAGTTGATTGGTTGTCAACCAGGAGGGGGGGAAGAGTTAGTGTGATGTCAGAGAGGTTATGTGAAGTCAAACAGGTAGAATTGAAGGTGAAGTTGTTTAAGACAAGAAGGAGACAGTCTATCTATGTCTTAAACAGATTAACTGTCTGACATTCTTCTAAACAGACTGTATAACTCACAGAAACATAACCTTGCTCTTTTGCCAAGTCTGAACGCTCACTTCTTGCACTTTGACAGAATTGAGAAATGAAGTTACTTTCAGTAAAAACATTTAACTTGTATGGTGAGGTTAAAAAT
>JARVGS010000548.1:26427228-26439349 GCA_031762315.1 Hypsolebias antenori
CCAGCCATCCATGAATCCACTCCTCTATCCACCCATCCATCCATGCATCCATCCATCCATCCAGCCATCCATGCATCCGTCCATCCATCATCCACATATCCATCCATCCATCCATCCATCCATCGGTCCATCCATCCATTCATCCATCCACCATCCACATTTCCATCGATCAATCCATCCATCCATCCATCCATCGATGGATTGATCCATCCATCCATCCATCCATCCATCCATCCATCCATCCATCCATCCATCCATCCATCCATCGAAGAACCTGTCCAGCCATCCATCCATCCTTCTAGCCATCCACTATATCCATTATCTTTCCCAGCTTTTTAATTTCCTGGTGGTAGTTATTCACACAAATGCTGTTTTAGTAACACATTTTTTTATACCCCAGGCTACATACTGACCATCAGTGTCACGTAAATAACTGTGCACTGTGAAACTGACAATAGTTTAGGGCAGGGCTATTCAATTGGTGGCCCGGAGGCCAAATCTGGCCCACAGGTAAACTCAGTTCAGACAAACCAATGAGTCCATTTTGAAATAAAACTAGATTTTAAACCATAAAACAAACTTACTTAATGACAATAACTGCTGGATGTCCAGCCACTGACCTCTTGGCTTTCAGTAACTGTGGTCCCTTGAGCAGTTTAGTTGAATAAACCCGGTTTAGGGTTTATAGAACAATGTTTGCATGAACAGCTAAAAACTGGGCAGAAACCCATTTACAGACTGTCACTATGAATATAATTTAAATTTAAATCTGACAGCCTAGATGAACCCCATCAGATTTATGCCTTAGTGGGACAGTTAAACCAGTTGCTGTGAATGAATAGTGAGGAGTTTTACTGAACTGACCTGTCCACGCTGAGAGCACACAAGTTGAGGACAGTGATGCCAACAGAAGCCTTCTGCAGGAAAGGAAACAGCTTGCATAGACACAGGCCGATCACATTGTCATCAAATGGAAAACGCGATGCCAGCAACTGGTGAAAAAATACAGGATGTGGATTAATGTAGTCTTTTCTTCTGCATTTTCAGTGTGTTTTTCTCAAGTGGAAATGAAATATTACACTGTTTGGCAAAGAAAATGAACATGTGATTTAAAAGATTTTAGATCACAGTGGTTCCCAACCCTGATCCTTGAGGAACACCATCCTACATGTTTTAATTGTTGTTCAGTTTTAACACACCTGATTCAGTTATTTAATGACTTCCTCAAGTTCTGCAGAAGACTGCTACCTGTAATCACCCGTTCATTCAAATCAGGTGTGTTGAAGCAGAGAAGCAACTAAACCACGCAGGATGGTGTTCCGCAAGGACCAGGGTTAGGAACCACTGGATTATAGAATTAAAACAGGTCCTCCTTGATATCTGTAAATACTGCTTGTGACCATCCACTTAAATGTTGTTACAAACATGACAACTTTTGCATTTATGGCAAACTAAACAACAGCAACCTCCAGTATTCTTCATAATATTTATTATTACCTACCACCGACAGGCAGTAGAGGACAATGTTTTGTGTGTGTGTGTGTGTGTGTGTGTGTGTGTGTGTGTTTTTCACCCAAATTTTTGTGAACCACTGGATGAATTTTAATTAACCTTGCAGAAAATAATCATTGATTATACATCTAAAATTCATTCAACCTTTATTTAGGCAGGTTAACAATAGATTACCATTTACAGTCAGTCCAATTTAAGATAGCCACCACAGATAATTACAATTAGCCAATTTACAAATCAGTCAGGTTTACAGATATTTAGCTAAAATTGAAAGCGGTAGTATTTGAGTCATTCACAGCACATGTTCTGCAAGTAAAGCTCTTGTGACATGCATGAGATTGTTTTTCTTACCATCAATGTTTGACCATAATTTTGCCATTTCTCTTCACAAGACGTTCTTGGTCTAAAATGTTGTCATGAAAGGGGGTTGGTGATATGCATTTCTTCAAGGAGTTCTAGACCTTTAAATATATTAATTATTCACAAGGCTTGGTAGCAAATTAATGTTTTTTTGTGTGAAATTATTTAATTGAACTGAATAAAATCCTCATGAAATCTGCTAAACCTGATAAAAACATTTGGATGACTACGTGTTGCAACATTGCATATCACATTTGGGAATGCCAGATGTCTTGAGTTAGATATTTACAAGTTATTAAAACTATTTGGTTTGACATGGATTTTTTTTTCAAATGTTCTCTAATTTACAATGTTTTATGTACATTAGAGTATTAAATCTGTAATCTGACACCAATACAGGTAAACGTTTGTACTTTTGTTGTTCTTCGGTAAATGAGACTATGAGACTCAACGAGATTACCAGTTTAAAGAAAAGCAAATAAAACTGCCAAGCTGTTTATAATCTTTAAAAGCAGTGGTTCTCAAACTGGTGTCCCTGGACCCCCGGGGGCCTGCGAGCTGGTACATGGGGGCCCATAAAGACAAAATAATAAAAAAAAATTTTTACAAGCAAGTAGATGTTTATCAACTCATTAAAATACACCAAAATGCAGGAAATTGCATCTATTTTATTCAAAATTTTCTGGGGGAAGACCCCCAAACCCCCCACCCACCAACTTTTTGCATTCCATTATTGATCAGTTTACAAACAAAGTCCTGTTATTTGCTATGACTACTGCTGTTCTGATTCTGTTCAGCTTATGTAAAGAGTTTTCTGTAATAATTCGAAGAAGTGGCGATACATTTATTATGTTCATTAAGTGAATAGGCAAAGTTTTAAAGTGGTTTTTGATGCTGTTAATTTTCTCAAAACTGTCATTTTTTAAAGTCAAAATTACAAGTGTTAATTAGGTGTGTCTTGAATGAAAAATATCCCATGTTTAAAAGTATGAAAACTGTATTAACACGATTAAAGAACAGGTTTAAAGTATTAATGTTACACAGATATTTCAATTGCATTAAAGAGACAAACTGAAGAAAATTATTTAATAAACATGCAGGTTATGAGGGGGTCCCTGAACCCAAAATGTTTGAGTAGCCGTGTTGTAAAGGGAGCAATGAACTCCTTTATATCTTTATTTCCCAACAGTTAGCCTCTTTAGATGCTCTTTTCATAACCAATCAATGTGTAATGACCAATTAAAAAGCCACAAACACAAAACTGGTAAAACATTTTTTTAACACAGTAATCCAACTCAATAACTCTAGAACAGTTTCAGTAGCTGGTTTGGTGACGTCAATGGTTTTCAAAGACTAGATGTTATCGGATTTCCTTTTTTAGGAAAACAATAGAAACAAGGACATCTTCACGGTGTTGCTTTGCACTTTTGTGACACTTTTATGACACTTTTCTTTCGTGAGGTGAAACAAAGGATGATAGATTTGTAAACAGTGTCCTTGCCCCAAGGAAGAAGAAACTGGGGTTTTGAGTGTTGCTAAGGGGGGGGGGGGGGGGGGTGTGGTTGTTTCTTTGTGCGTAGACTGTTTCCCCTTGAAGATTTTAGTTTCCTCTTTGCACATGTGCTGCTCAGACTACAAAGTCGCTGTGCCCTCAGAGTCCCAAGTTAATTTTAACCAGGTGGCTTACTCAGTTTTCCTCCTGCCAAACAACATCCTTTAATGTGGCTGAAAAGACCTGAATGAATCTTTAATATTACACAAAGCATGACAGTGTTTACTTGGCGTGAATCAAACGGAGGTGAGAGCCCTGCAGCAATTCGGCATATCAGTCCAAAAAAAAAAAAAAAAAAAAAAATTCATATTTTACAGTGACTCAGACGCAAACAAAAGTGCCACGAGTCACGCTAAAGTGGAATCATCTGTCGTTTTTGTATTTATTTACAGACATTTCAAAAAAGGGGCTGCTGATTCTACATGTAACATTTCTCTGATGACTTGAGTATTTCACAAGTCATTCGCATCAGATTAAATACAATAATCTAAAACATGGCAGCATTTATTCTAGATTTTTGCTTTTTACACCCACAATAACCCTTTAGGCTAGAGACAACCATGTTAAAAAAATAGCCTACAAGCTTATTTTATTCATAGAAATAAATAAAAGCTAGCGTTTCTTGAGTGAAAACATATTGATTACTGCTTTGCATGCCAAAGTTTTAAACAAAGATCTTGCAGGCTCTGTTAAATCTCAAAGCATGTGTTGAGAGTGTCTATCGGCCACTCCACTGCAGTTTCTAGCTCTGTTTGTGTGCAACTCACCAAGTTAAAACCATTTTTTAAATTTTTAATTAGGTGTTGTAATCACCTTAAGTTGGATTTACTCCAAAAGAAAATCAGCTAAAAATACAGCCAATAATTTCCGAAAGTCTCACTGAGATGCATGTAATGGTTCACAGAAAATTTTGCTAACAGATAAACTGAGTTGGACTCCAAAATTGTATGTCATATTTTAAACAAGGGGCTTGCAAAATCTGTTAGCTTTCAGATGAGTCAGCCACGACTCATCTATACACAATGTACTCTTTAACAAAGTTCATCTTTTTTGTATTTCCTAAGGCTCATTAGCTGAGGGGGCCATCGTAAACCTGGCTGTAAAGGAAAAGCAGCTACAATCAGTGATTCAGAGTTCTGTTCTCAACACGAAGACAAATGAACACACAGACATTGCAAATACATGAACTCAATCAATTACATGATAGCCTGCCTTTCTAAGTACTAATAAAGTACTTTAAAAATACTTGTGTCCATGCTTTCTGCCTGTATGACTACAGGCTGACTTTTGTGTTTATTTAAGCCTGGCATATTCCAGCTCCTCTCATCACTAATCTGACCACATGAGGAAGATAACACTGTCTGACTGATTACACTTTCCTGTCATTTTACAAACTCCTTCAACCCCACTCCCTTCCACTGCCGCCCTCCTTTTCCTGTCTGTAATATTCCACTTTATCGGCGCACGTCTCCTCTGTTGTGGCTGCGTTGTGTCATATCAACACTGAGACCCGTCACCACTTCTCTGCACGAGAAACAAGAGCCACATCTTTACCTTGTATACGTTGATAGGGATATCAATGAAAATGTAGATGAGGTCACCGAGGGCTAGGCTGGCAATAAGGGCGTTGGGCCCGTTCCTCATGCACTTGTGCTTGTATATAATCCTCAGGAGGGTGGCGTTTCCGACAAGACCAACCACAAAGACTGTAATGGAAATGACGGTGTTGATGTACTTAAAATAGTTGCTGATGGAGGGAGACGTGACACATTTCGGAGGTGGCAGTGGTCTTCTTACAACAGTTTCATTGGAAGAGCTGGGTTCCAGAGCTTGAGCCTCAGCTCCTGGGACCAGCGGGGGGACACCGAGTCCTTTGCCTGGATGAGCAGTGCTGTAGAAGCCTGGCGTCTGTAAGGTGGAGTCGACCGCCAGGCCGGGGAGAGAGTCGTCAGCTTCAGCTCCGTTTATCTGACACATTCCTCTGGCGGCCAAACAGACCATCAGCACAAGCAGAGTCTGACGTGGAGTCCCCATTACTGGAAGCATTGAGTTCTTTGATTTTACGGATTGAAAGAATCTTCCCTCTGAGGAGAAACAAAATGTATAAAATTTACACTTCTGAATATTTGTTCTACTTTAAAAACTAAGAAAGCAGTGTCTAAATACAAACATGGCAGCTTCAGTGAAAATTCAATGTGAATATTGAATGACTGAAGAGTTAAAATATGCTGAAGAAATAGAAACTGAGGTGTTAAAGCTAAAACAAAAGTACTGGTATATCACTATCGAAAGGTAGCTAAGTATTTGCTTGAAGTCTCACTGGCTAAATGCTGAACTAGCAATAAGCTAGCTAAAAGTAAAGTGGCTGAAAGTGCACAGAAGGCTATTCAAAAGCTAAAACAATCGCATATAACTAGCTAAAAGCTAAAAGTACCAAACGTTTAGCTAAAAATTAAAAGTAGCTAAACACTTGCTAAAAATTTAATTGACTTTAACGGTAGCTAAAAGATAGAAGTAACAAAATGGTAATTAAAAAGAGTAAAAAGGCTAAAAATAGTTAAAGGCTGATTAAAACTCTAAACGTAGCAAAAGGCTCGCTTAACCTGAAAGCACCAAAGGGCTAGCTAAAAGCTACTGCAGAACAGTAGCTAAAACTTAAAAGTAGTATAAAAACAGGAAATACAAATTCTAATGCAGATTTTTAAAAAGTACAATGTTTTTGTAAGATTTCGAAGGAAGTTTATTGAATTTTTCTAGGGAAAATATCAGTAAAGTTAAACATTTGGAGAGGTATAAAAGTAAAGTCGAGTCAATTTATTAATAAATCACATTTAAAAAACAAACAAAAAAAAACAAACTAAAAAAAAAAAAAACAAAAACAAGTTGTAACAAAAGCGCCGAACAACAACATAAAAGTTACAAAAATCAAAAGTTACAGCACTCCTTTCCTGAATGTGTTTGAGTATACATTATAAACAGTTAAAATATATGGAAGCAGTTAAAATGTAAGGGTTTCAAAAAACTATTAAAACCCCCAGCAAAACAGCATTGTGAAAGCTTATTCATTATTTACACTATAATACAAGTCAGACACCAGAAATCTTGGAAGCACCACTGTCCCACTTAGGCGCCACAATGATGTTTAGTCTTTGACTTCAAAAAGATTTTGCCGAGGGGGCACAGATGGGAGATGCCATCCCTTGTTACAATCAGACAGTGAAGACATCAACAGAGCACATCATGCCGCTCGTTTACTCTCACTCATTTCTAAGAGGACTTGTTTGTGTTTTTGAGCCAAAATGGTTGTTGTGACAAGGAGTCTTTCACATAAAATATCACTTCATATCTCCAGCTTTCAATTCTTCTGCTGTTTCTAATTTTGAAAGGTTAAAACATGTGGTTATGAGTTGTTTCCCCACTAAAATATACAGTATTGGAAAAAAATGTGGGGGTGGGGATAATTTCCTGTCAGCTTTCCAATGTAAGCATGAAAACTGATGGAAGATTAAAATTCACACAACAAAACATTGCAATTTTCCATAAATTTCCCTTTTCCTACATAAAATATTAACGATTGGACACAATCAGCGTAATTCATCTAACAAAACAGACGGTAATGGTTGGTTAAAGTTTCAAACTGTCAAAGAGCTGAAGCTTTTTTTTTTTTTTTTTTTAATCATGTCTTGGTATAGGCAAGACTTACAGCCCAGAGTTCTTCCTGTTCAGAGTCCCTGCTGTCACCAAGTACACAAAAAACTATTTAGCAACCAGCCCTTCAAGTAGCATCACAGTTTAGCATCAGCATGACACTGCTGGGATCTGTGACAGCGCACAAACTGATCCGTCCATAAATAATAAATACATTTGGTTTTCACCTACCGCTTCTAAAATGTCTGTCTGGACCCCTTGGAAAGCGTCAGGCAAACTTTTAGCTGAAGCCCCCAGACATCTGTAGCACATCACATGAGTAATTAAAGCACTATCAAAGCTGCGCCATATCCCACTTGGTTTGAGCAATGTACCCATCTGCTCTGAGGTGCCTTCGCATTATGGCTCAGAGTTTCCTGTGGAGAGTTTGCAGTATGCCTAAGTGTGTGTGTGTGTGTGTGTGTATGTGTGTGTCAGAGCACCAGTGAGACACTTTGACTGGGTGGGATAGCAGTCTCCACCTCCTTTTGGCAACAGACTGGGCCCCCTTTGGAAACATCACCCTCCTTTCCCCCTTTTTCTCAGAGGCACTGCCTGCTGACAATCATTTTCAGCAACACAAAGACACACACACTCACACACAGGGACAGATTTTAAAGCCAAAATGCCCCACCAATCTGCTCCATTCGTTGAACCCCACCTACCACCTTATTTCATGCCCGTCAATCACACAATGTTTTGTGCACATCAGATGTAACTGTGAACTCACACAAAGGCAGCAACGGTTTAAAGACTAGGCTTAGATATTTTGAAGTGGCGTTATGAACCCTTATAATCGTACGTGTTGTAGATAGCTTTTTGAATGAGTCCAGTTTGGAAAAATAGAGTTTAATTCTGACTGGACTAATGAGATTTGGTGTTGCTAATTCTTGGCGACCAGTGCTTAATTTCCAGCGGGAATGCTGTTAAAATACACCAAAATGCAGGAATCTAAAAAAGCTAAGTCTGGTCCTCTGGACATTCAGAGGACCAGACTTAGCTTTTTTAGATTTTTCTACCTGGATTATTGAGTATGCATCAGGGAACATTTGAAAAAGTACAGTAGAAAAAAAAACACTATTACATTTGTGCAAAACAAGTGTTTTATCATCAAGTATTCAAAGCAACACATCGAGCAAGTTAGCTAATTTTGATCTCATTGCGTTTCTAAGAGAAATTGAATTAGCATAAAAAAAACGATTTGGCAAATTTTGAACTGCTTGCGCTTGTCTTTCACATTTTTGTCCAGCAGGTGGCGGTAATGCGCCACAAAGTTGACTCGTCAACTGCCTGTAAACCAGAAGTAAGGCGAAGAAGAAGAAAAACCGACGAAGAAGAAAATCTACAGGCTGTTGTTGTTGCAGTCCTCTACTCCAAGACAAATGTATGCTCCAGAAATGATATTTAATTACTTATACATGTTAATTTTATGTATTTTTTTTATTGAGACACTTTATTCGTTGCTTTTCCAGCAAAATGGCGGACGAGGAGGACGAGGCTGGCTTCGAGGAGGAGATGTTGGAGGACGGCTCCAGTGGCGGAGTTGATGTCGGCCACGGCAGGAGGAAGAGGCTCTTCTCCAAGGAGCTCCGCTGCATGATGTACGGGTTTGGAGACGACCAGAACCCGTACACGGAGTCCGTAGATATCCTGGAGGACTTGGTGATCGAGTTTATCACGGAAATGACCCACAAGTCCATGTCTATCGGACGTCAGGGCCGCGTCCAGGTGGAGGACATCGTGTTTCTGATCCGCAAAGATCCCAGGAAGTTTGCCAGAGTCAAAGACCTGCTGACCATGAACGAGGAGCTGAAGAGAGCCAGGAAAGCTTTCGACGAGGCCAATTACGGCTCCTAACTCACAACAGGATATTTGTCACACATTTAGGAGGAGTGCTGCTTTTAATTGACACAAGTTGAACACTTCACTATTTTCATTATTTTATTCCTACTTTAAATGTCAAGTTTTGTGTTTTAATGGCATTTGTCTGGTACAGAAACTTTACTGTCATGCTCATTTGAATAAAGTTACTTTCAGTTTGTTTTAAAGAAGACTGTTAGATTAATTTGTGCTTCGTAAAGACACATAAATTACTTGCAAATATAAAACAGCTAAAGACTCGTCGTTGATGAGGATCATATTACCTAAAGCATGTTCTTGTAGTCACTAACAGTTTCAAGACCAATTTAGATTTTTAATTTTGGTCTAAGGTGACAAGAGTTTTGAAAAGTGTCCATAAAAATGTATTCACACTTTCTCTGTCTCCAAAAATCAGTGTTGATGGGCCCATCGCTACTTTCTGCCTTGCCCTTTGCCCACGGAAAAAACTATTAGTAATATGAACTGCACATATAAATTAATTACTGAATATAACTACTAGATAGTCAAAGTCTTACCAAATATTTGTTGTTTTGTTAAATAATTCCGTTTATTTCTATAGCACCAAGTCACAACAAAGTCATTTCAGGACACTGAACAACATTCATACATATTAAGAGTGAAGTGCTCTGTTGGGAAAATATGAAACAGTAAGATGGAGCTTGGCTGTTGAGCGCTTTGTAGGTTAGAAGTAGGATTCTGAAATTGACAGGGAGCCAATGGAGAGAAGCTAAAACTGGAGAGATATGAGACTAAAACCTGTACAAATAGGTTGAATGAATATTAGAAGGATGTTAGAAATGCAGCTGTCAGGAAAAGACAAAGAAGAGATTAGGATGCAGTTGGAGAGGACATTAAGGTAGTTGGAGTGAGGACAGAGGATGAAGATGAACTGTGGAGACTCCTGAAGAGGGGAAAGCCAAAAGTATGGTATATTCTCATAAAACTTTGCACGCGTAATTTTACCTGTTAAATCAATTTACTTGCAGAAAAGTTTAGGCAAACGACGTTATGTATAAATAAAATACAGTACTGTATACTCCACGAATTAAAAAAAACAAAACGCACCATCTGGACTTTGTTGTGAAAACCTTAAACCGGAAGTTGCTCATTTACGCTTACTACGCTGTTTCCGGTTGTGTTACGTCGTCATGGCGAGTCGTAAAACACTAAAACCAAACGGAGACAACGGGAACAAGTACTCTGTATTATTACCTACGTACAACGAAAGAGAAAACCTGCCTCTGATCGTGTGGCTTTTGGCGAAATATTTTGGGGAAAGGTGAGTTTCTGTAAATCAGCTAATGCTAACTTCCGTTAGCATTGATGAGCTGTCGCTCACCGGATGAACGAATCTGTCAGAGACTCCGAAACATCTTCAAGTTCGGCTGTAGTCTCATCCCATCTGAACCATACTGTTCATACAACAGCTAAGACTTTTTGCGAGATATACTGGTGTTGTGTTGCACTTTATTTCGTCATCACAAGTGCTAATAAACAGCAATTTCAGTGTTTGTAATTCTAGGGGTGCCCAAAGTGGGGCCCGCGGGCCAAAGTTGGCCCGCCAATCCATTTGATTTGGCCCGTCAAGCTGTCCTCATTACTATAGTAAAATTTCCTTTGAAGAATCAATGTGTTTACACTCAGTCATTCCAAGTTTAATGTTAGATTGAAAGTTGGCCCAGTGACTACTGTACACAGCTCTGGAGATTTGTGCATAAATTTTTTTTTTTTTAATAATGTAATGTCACTACACAGCTTTGCAGATTTGTGCTTTTTTATTTTAATAATTTATATTTTATTTTGACAGACTTTATACTGTCTCACGGCAGTTTCTTGCAGCTGAATAACATTTCCTTTGACAAAGCTAAGCATCATGTAGGTGCCCGTCACACACCCTTCTCGAGCATCCCTACATTTTAACTCAGCATTGCTGAAAAATTAAGAAACCATCATTAAGATTTTGTAAGGAAATAGTTCTCAAACCTTAGATTCACCAAAATATTGAATAAATGTTGAATAAATGTGGAATAAATGACAACAGTCTCAAATGGGTTAGTAAAATCTATGATTTTTTTTTTTTTTGCACGAGTCCCGCCACCTGTCAATCAATCCAGTAGGCACGTCAGCGACTGACCAGTCAGCAACCTCAGTTTGTCCTGAAGAGAACGTCCTTTACCTGCAGAGCTGCAGCTTTGCAGTCAGAGGTTTTAATAATAAGAGTTTACATGTTTTGTTTCATGTTAATCTACTGCAATAAACCTTTGTAAAATACACCAAAATGCAGGAAATGGCATCTACTTTATTCAAAATTCTCTGGGGGAGGACCCCTCCCTCCACCACCACCAACGCATCCTGTTCTGTAATGTTCGTTATAAAGAATGGAAGGATAAATGACTGTATAATAAATAAATGGACTTTACTTAAATAATTATTTGTATTCCATGTATTATTGCATTTGGCCCGGAGTCCTCTGATATATTTTAAATTTGTCCCTTTCAGAGAAAAAGTTTGGACACAATTATTCCTCAAATGAATGTATCGTCTGAACAAATCAGGAGCTTTATGTAGCTTTAAATTAACACTGAGCAAGTTTGTAATGTTAAAGGATTAAACTGGACCAGTCAGGAGACTGCAACAACAAAAACAAAAAAGTTTTGAAAACTAGTTTGTTTAGCAAAATGTGTCCAGTTAAAATAACTGGTTTATTTATTTAACCTAGTGTACATGCAAAATAAATAAGTAAATAAGTTTAAGCTGTGAAATTAGTTTCAAAGAGATAAAGTTGTGGAAGTCCATTTCTGCCAATCTGAGGGGAAAACATAAGATCCATTAAGGCCTAATTAGAGATGCCATCACAACGTTATGACTTAACATCTCATAATTATGACTCAATTATAAGATCCTATTCCAGTACTGTATTTTGTCTTAACATTTTAAAATTATTACAGTCTGGCATAATTATAATACAGTATATGAATGAACATCTTGTAATTGCTGCTAAGTCATATTTTTGAGAGAGAATCTCATACTTATTTTATTTTATTTATTTTATTTTATTTATTTATTTATTCATTTCATTGATTTCCAATAAAAACACAAATACAATTTCAGAAAATTAAAAAAGACAAA
>JARVGS010000548.1:26829745-26844195 GCA_031762315.1 Hypsolebias antenori
CCAGATTCAGTGTGATCCCCAACACTACTCCTTGCTTGCTGTCTGTCTTATCAGTGCTCACAGTCGTACAGTAGAAGTACACTCAGCTGCTCATGCAGACTGCTCACAGGAGATCAAAGGCAGGACCGAAACTGCACAGCCTCACTTCTCACACAAGTGTGTGTCTGTATGAATGTGTATAATTATGTGTGTGTGTCTGTGTGGTTGGGACCATGAGAACAAATAAAGAGCAAAACTGTTCACAGATTTTTATTATCCTGTCTGTTTTGTTTTTTGAGAGAGAATACAGACGGCACTCTGCATGTTTTTTCAGTCACGCAGAGAATGGACTTCTTGTTTTGTGAAAATTTTTATTATTATTATTATATCTCTCTTTAGCTCAAAAATCCATTCTTGCAGTACCTCACTGTAACACATTTTTGTATCGCATCAAATCAGTAAACACATACTCAAAACCATTTACTGTACTTTAAAATAAAGAACACAAATTACTGTTCACTTTTAACATTTTTGTATCATTTGGCCAAATTTAAACAAAAAGATGTGCGAATTCTGACCTGCTCAGCTACAAAGCAGCACACACAAACAAGCTCGGAAAAGAGGAAAGAAAAATGAAGGATGGAGGGAGGTGACAGGTAAACAAATTCTGTGTCATATTCTCCTGCTGTCTTCACTGTGCCACTTGGCATTTTAATGGAAGGGAATCTGATGTAACACATATTGGTAACTACAACAGCAGCCTCGTACCAGAGGGGGAAAACTTAACTCTTCAGACCTATGCATTAAACATATTGTAGAATAGAGTGTAACATTTATCACTGTCATTCCTAGAGAGTTTGTGTAAATTTAAATGCGCTCAAGCGTGCTGATTCTCCCCCTTCACAATGTATGCGTACAATGCCACCCCAAAGCCCATTTTCCCCAAATCCTTCTCATTGTTCTGCACGACCATACCACCAAACAGCTATTCATCTTTGGGGAATATGCTGTACTGAAATGTCTTTGTATGTGAGGCCCTGTTCTGTTCCTCTGTTCCATGTTTCATAATCTAAAAGCTGTCCACCTAAGGTTCATGGTTCAATGTAAAAAAAAAAACTAAAATAAAATATTAAGTAAACTAAATATGTTCAGCATGATTCCTCTTTTATTACATTGTAACATACCGGTACTTTTTCCAGCTAATTTTGGTAAGCCGGGCATACATTAGAAACAAAAAAATGAGTTTTATTGTTGGTTTTGCAAAAAACATGTAAATTTTATTTTGTGAAACTATAACTGAACTTCAGTTTTCATTTTCATTCACAGATACAGAAAAACATTGGGACATTTAAATAGGAAGGATGTTTTATTTTTTCTTTGATACTGCTGTCAAAAGCAAATATCGGTAAAGTTTTTGCTTGTGCGTGAGTGTGCATATGTTTGGTTTTTAGCATTATTAAAACAACTCATGAAATGGAGCATAAATTCTAACTAGAGAAATTGTATTACCTGCAGAAATGCAGTGTGAATTCTTATTGCTGAATAATTTACTGAAAAACAGCTCAAATTAGAAAAAAAAGCTGAATTGTAGCTGAAAAGAAAGAACAAGCCTTAATTAGCAGATGAAAGCAGAAAAAACAGTATTTGTTGAATTAGGTATAAATGAACAGAAACTACCACAAAAGTTAAAAATTAGCTAAAAAACTTAAATAAGCTAAACATAGCTAAAAAGTAGCTGAAAAGGCAGAAAAAAAAAGCTTAAAATAAAGGAAGCGGAAGAGCTGAAATGAGCTTAAAAATGTGGAATTAGCTGAAAGGGTTAAAATTGGCAGGAAAAAAACAACTAAATATTAGCTGAAATAGTAGAAAAAGTTGACTCTAGCAGAAAAAGCAGCAAGGATCATAACAAGGTGAAATTGCCATAAAACAGTTAATTAGGTTGAAAGTAGCAAAAATTACCATGAAAACTTGAATTGATCTAAAAAAAAAAAAAAAAAAAGCTGAAATTAGATAAAAAAAAAAAAAAAGCTAAAACGTAGCTGAAAATGTAGAACAAGCTTATATGAGCAGAAGAAAGCAGAAAGAACACATTTCTGAATGAAGCAGTAATGAGCAAAAACAGCTGAAAAGTTGCAATAAAAATCAGAACAAAAGCTAAAATTTGCAGAAAACAGCTAAATCATAGCTGAAACACCAGAAAAAACTGAAACTTGCAGAAACAAGCTGAAAGGAGCATAAAAGCTGAAATGTTCATTCAACCTTTATTTATACAGATTAAGCCCATTGAGCCATGGGGACTCATTTACAAGAGAGACCTGATTTCTTAAATGAGTAGAAATACGTTAGAAGAAGCACAAAAATGTTGTAGTTAGTAAAACATATCTAAAAGGAGCACAAAACAGCTAAAATTAGCTGAAAGTAGCTTAAAAAATGTTTAAATTTGCCAAAGGAAGCTGAAAGAAGCTGAACCAGAACAAAATGTGAAAGGAACAGTAAAATGTTGCAAACAGAACTAAAGATGTGAAGGATGTAAATGAACTCAATTAAGTTCTTATGAGAATTAATGTGGCTGTAAAGGCTAAATATTTCAAAAAGCTAAAGTTGCACCAATACCAAATGTCATAGTAGTATTGTCCTGAAAGAGCTGAACTTTTGATTTATGATTTGTTGAAATAACTTGAAAACACAATAGTGAGAATGCTTCATAAGCATTCATGTCTTGCTAAAACTTGCAGAAACTTTAAAAAAATAACCACTGGATATACACCTACAACGTAGTCACTTTTGGACTTATTTTGAACTCTTTCAAGTCAACCACCACAGATAAACAACCTAAGCAGACAGAAAATGTATATAACTCAGCCTATTTTGTAAATATTGAGCTAAAATTTGCTGTGGTAGTAACTGAGAATCATCCCCAGCACATCCTCCAAGAACGAACTGATGATTCCTGAAACATGGCGTTAAATAATGGAGTCAACAAACAACATTATTTACAAGGTTTGACTCATCAGTGGTTTATTTTGATTTAAATCTCTAGCATAAAAGTACTGGGCGTCATGTATTCCTTTAATCTGTTGTTCATTCATGTCCAACATTTTATAAATGGAGCATATGCACAGTGAAATTGTAATGTCTGCAAGCTGGATTATATTGGAACAGAAGTGCATGGCAACACCAGATGACATGCTAAACATTAAAATAAATTACCTAACCTTTGCAATTTGTAGTGCCAGTAAGAGGAGGAAAAAGACAGATCATTGGTTATTATTCACTTAGAGATCCTATACATAATAATGACATCATCAATAATGGACACAATGTCATGGCTCATGCAATTTTCAAAAAAATATTTAAGACTTTCACTTTTTTCCTAATCAGCGGTTCATGCCCAGCCTTGACTGCTCAGCTGGAAAACCGGGACAAGTCTTTAAAAGATTGTAAGGAAGACGGAAAGAGAACAGCAGCAAGAGAATAAAGGCTGCTTAGAGGGGACAAAGGAAAGAAAGAAAGAAAAATGTGCCACATTAACTTTCTGTTACCAAAAGGCAGTCATGAGTCAATTTGTCACGTAATGCGGGTGGAAACTTGACTGAAGAGGCACTTCAGCACTGTTAACGTCTTAGGTTGTCAGCAATCAGGGAACTACAGCTATATTTCATCTGACAAATAACAGAATTGTCCTGAAATCCATGACAGTCCGCGCTGGTCTTTTATTTTTAACTGAGCTTTGAGAAGAAGCTATCTTGACTGAAACCAGGGCGTGAAATCTGACATGTTGTTTCTGCAAAGTAATAAAGTTTAGCCTTTGGTATAGACGTCAGCTTTATGGCGTATTTGGAGGAACGTGCTTGTAGATGTGGATGTTTGTTGTTCGACTCGAGTGGAAAAAACAATAAAAAATAATAATACATTTTGTTTGTATAGCGCTTTTCTAAGTACTCAAAAATGGTTTACAGGAGTTCAAAAAAAATAAACATAAAGGGGGAAAATTTAAGCATTAAAAGCAATTTTAAACATTTGGAGTTCTTTCTTAAAAGTGGGGCGATCGGAGCAGGCCTGAAGCAGTTGACACAGTGAGTTCCAGAGGGTGGAGGCGACAATGGAGACGGTTCTGTCTCCCCAGTTTTGGAGCTTGGTCCTACAGGAGAGAGACAGAAGGTTGACATCAGAGGAGCGAAGAGAACGAGGAGTGTAGTGATGGAGTAGGTCGGTCAGGTATGGAGGGGAGGGCTTTCAATGTGATGAGGAGGATCTTGAACTGGATGTGCTGAGTGACAGAGAGCCAATGGAGGTTCTGCAGGACAGGGGTGATATGTTTACAAGAACAGGTGTGGGTGAGAAGGCGAGCAGAGGAGTTTTGAATATATTGCAGTTTGTTGAGTTTTTGATGGTGTACAATACAAAATGTTACTGCACTAGTCAACTCTGGATGCGACAAAAGCATGGATTAGGACTTCAGCAGTGAAGAAAGTGAGTGATGGCAGAGTCGTGTTATGTTTTTGAGATGGAAGAATGCAGTCCGAGTTATCTGTTTGACATGTGATTCTAACAAAAGAGTGGAGTTGAGAATACCAAGATTACGAATGAGTGAGAGTAATATTGTCAAAGTTGAGGTAGAAGTTTTGAGTGTACAGTACTTGGTAACACTGTTTGGACCAATGAGGAGTATGTCAATTTTGTCAGTGTTTAATTTGAGAAAATGCTGCTTCATCCAGATTTTGATGTCAGGTAAGCAATGGGTGAGGGTGGAATGGATGTTGGCGTTTATAGATGTAGTAGAAATGTAAATCTATATGTTATCAGTGTAGCAGTGGAAATGGAAGTCATGACAATGGATAATATTACCAAGGGTGAGGATGTAGAGGAAGAAGAGGAGAGGACCAAGCACTGAACCTTGGTGAACACCCTGGGGTCTCATCACTTTGCTTCTATCTCTGTGACAAAAATTATGGCAAATATAATATTCAAAACATTTGCACAAAACCATGTATCGTTAATCCGTGTATGGTTCGTTCTTTGGTTTTTTTTGTTTCAAAATAAAATTGAAAAAAAAAAAAGCATTTGTTTCTTTGTTTTTTCGTTTTTAAAACAAAATTTGAAAAACGGCAATTGCAAAATTAAAAAAGGGGTAGTTTCATTTATTTTTTTTAACTGCAATGGTTAAACTAAAGACAAGCTTTTATTTTGTTGTTAATTCAATGGGACCTTAAGGCGGAACCAGAAATGAAGACCTGAACTCCTTGCTTTGCCATCTAAATAAAAATAAAATACGGGTGTTGTTTTAATATGTAGCGATACCGGAAAGTAGGTTTAGGGTTAGGGTTAGGGTTAGGGTTAAGGTTTTTAGACGACTGATTATGAAAATAGCGGCCCGTCCTTTCCAGAGTGCAGTAGTACCACTTCCAAATAAGGGTATGGGACTGACAGTGTCCGGTTCCGCCTTAATGTCCAGTTGAATTACTAACAAAATAAAAGCTTGTCTTTGCTTTAACCATTGCAGTTACAAAAGAAAAAATTGCAGTTTGGTCCAATTTCATTTGACAAACGAAAAAAAAAAAACGATAAACCAAATGTCATTGCCGTTTTTGTGATTTCGTTTTCAAAACAACAAAAAAAAAAAGGTACAAATGCTTGTTTTGTGTTTTCCTTTTTATTTTGAAACGAAAAAACCAAAGAACGAACCATACACGGATTACATAACAGGGCCACCCTGGTTTGTCTGAAAATGCACCTACATCTTCGAAGGTGGTGTTGAATGAAGGGTAATGCAATGTCCAATTCCTGTATAGGGAACAAGTGGTCAGTAACCAAATGGTTGGTAACCAAGAGAAGCCTATAAGTGTGATAACCCTGTGGCTGTGGAGGTGTTAGTGTTGTTGGCATGTTCAATCCATGGTAAATAAGAACATCAAGAGTCTGGGTTATGATTCCCCACGCACATTCTGCGGCTTCCATCTCTTGACTCATGCGCTCCATATGACCATGAGACTGTGGCACGTATGGGTGATGGAGGGAGAAGGGTGACACTTGATCCTCACTCTACTACACATTTTGTACTCATTAAACCAGGGCAACAGGTCACTTTACTGACCAGTAACGGCTTAATTAATGCATTCACCCTTTAATAATCAGACGTCAGTCACTGAAGTAGAATCTTTAATTACAGGAAACTCTGTACCATAACATAAGAATATTCATCCAAATGAGGAGACCAAATTTGTGTCATTTTAACAAATATAATTAATGAACAATAAACAAAGAAGAAGAAGAAGAATTTGGATGATTAGTTTGAAAAGTAGTTGTTCAATGAATACGTAGACTTGATTAAGTAACAATGATTAATCAAGGTGTCATTCTCTTTTATTCTAAAACAAACAAATTATTGGGACACAGTTTTTTTTTTGGTTTTATATGCGCAACAATTTATTTAAAATTAATTTATTTGATGGATAGTTTACTCGAATTTGGATGAGAGATGTTATTTAATTTGATCAAACTGAGCTATTAGCACTGCAAGCAAAAAAAAAAATATGAATGAACTGGATACAGCAGGAGTGAGAGAAGTGAAGAAAAGTGTTTCTCAGACAGAAAAGTGATCAGTGAGTGGACAGAGAATGCAGAATCCAAACACTGCTCAATGGATTATTTTACAGTTACTAATGTGCATGTGAGAAATCTGGAACCACCCGCTCAAAAAGGCTTATATGGCTATTTCCAGTTTTCAAGTTCAGCATTCAGCTCAAGTGTTTTGGTCCTTGACATGTTTTAATTGCCTTTGATATACAGACATATTTATAAAATGTTTTTATTGGTATTTTACGCCATGAAAGTGAAATGTCATCATTGTGCAATGTTACCTGGTGCCAAAATGCCTACAGAGGACAGCTGAAACCTGGGTGGATACTGTATAAACATTGCTTAGACTAAGTATGGATCCACACAAACTATTGATAAAAATGAACACAAAGATGAAAAATCAACTTGAGAAATAGTATGTGTGAAATAAGAAAGCCATATTCAGTGATAGTAACAACATGAATAAATGACAAATACAAAATAGGTTACCATAATTTCCGGACAGTTGAGCGCACCTGAATATAAGCTGCGCCCACAAAATAAAAATATTTAAAAAAAAAGGTTTGTACATATAGGCTATAGGCTGTGATTGTCTATAAGCCATGGTTGTAACATGAGATATTTACACAGGAAGATTTTATCTTCATATTCCTCCTGTGCAAGCTTGTGCTGTCCTCAGTTGCTCTACGCATTAGGGGACTCCCCCCACATCCCATTCTCTCCTCCCCCTCCCCTGTTCGGTAATTTCACAGGTCAGATATCGAATTGGGCAGCTTTGTGTATCGGGCAACTTTGTGAGTGCCCGGGTGTGACAAGCCTAAATGTTTTGGTGGTATGAAGCTCGTTAGCCTGTCAAAAAATAAAATAAAATAAATCCATAAACTAGCCCCAGCATTGTTTAAGCGGTGGTGTTCCTGTGAAAAAAGTAGCAGCTTATAGTCCAGAAATTACGGTAATTAAATGTTAATGAAACTGAAGTAGGCATGAGACTTTCTAAATCACAATGCATCGCAAAATACTGACTGAACATACACATTAGTAACCGTACAAAGGTCAGTAAAGGCATGACTTTCAAATGCTGTTTATCTGTGTAGTTATCGACCTGATGCATGCTCAATAATCCAGGTAGATAAATCTCACATGGTTGAGTCAGGTCCTCTGGACAGATTCTTCTTTGTTAAAACATTTTGGCTTTTATCCAAAAGACTGCAAGCAAACTCATGGGACCGACATACTCCATCCAAATCTGACCAGTCGACTCGCGGTCATGTGCTTGCAGGACATTTGTTTTCGCGCACACCTTTCATAGTCCATGAGACACATGGCGTAGAGCTCCTGGGAAGCCTCTCCTGCTGCAGTGTACAACGTCACTGCACATGTTTCTTCCTGCCAGAGTCTCCACTCCGTCTCTGAATCTGCTGTTTGGCCACGAATCCATCATGAAGAGAGCGCCACACTTTTCAGCAGACAGACTCCTCCATGCATGCTCTTTAAGTATCACTCAGCCTTCTGTGAATAGCAAGCGGACATGAGGCCACTCACAACTGATCGTTAGGCTGATGGTCCTCCTTTTGCACATGAACAACTAGTTTTGGCTGTCACCAGCAAACTGGTTGATCCATTACTTATAAGACTGAGTTTATTGCAGCTCCTCCGACTGAAGAAGTCTTTTGGAGAAAAGCTGAAACGTTTCAACAAAATATAATCCACCCAGAGGACCTGTCTTAACCTTGTTCAATCTATGTAGTTGGTTTCTTTCTTCTTCTTTAGGCCTAACTCTTATTTTGTCTTCCTCTTGTTAACTTTCCCAATTTTTAAGCCCACAGAGCCAGGTAGAGGAACTGGACTTAAAATGAGAAGAATAGCAGCCAAAATCCAAAAAGAAAAACGTCCGAAAGACGTTTAGAAAGTCTGAAGAACTATTGATCAAGACCACTGACAGGTTTTGTCTCCTTGGAAGCAAAGTATGAAGCTGTCGTGTCAACAACCTTAAGGCTCAACCCTGAACGAGGTCATGCCATTGTTGCCATAACGACTATCAGTAGGCTTCCTCGGTTGCTAGCATTACCTCAGCTGCCTGGCATTGTCAGGGTCAGGGAACAGGCTGTGATCTCCCCATGGTGACCGAACTAGATGGAGAACTAAACCACCACCAAGACAAATACTAGTACCCTATAAGGGCTTATCTGCTCTGTACTGTAAATGTTTAGTATAATGAAAGTAGCAGATGCAGATGTTTCTACAGTGAAGTGCATCTGAAAGAAGTACGTTAATTTGTTCTCGCATGGTGTTTGCTGTCATTCATGATCTCCAGGTGGTGTACCACTGTGACTGAAACTCAGACTAACCAGAGAAATTGTATTTCCTACAAAAATGCAGTGTGAATGCTTATTGCAGAAGAACTTGATGAAAAACAGCTGAAAATAGCTCAAATACATTCTGAAAAGAAGCGAAAATGGAAGAACAAGACTAAATTAGTAGAAGAATGCAGAAAGAACACATATTTGCAGAATTAGGTTTAAATAGGTAGAAATTAGCGCATAAATTAGCTAATTATGTTAAGAAAAAGCCAAAATTAGCACAAAAAATTGCAGAAAAGGCAAACAAGAAAGCTTAAACTACCAGAAGGAAGTGGAAAAAACTGGAATGAGCTATAACAATTAGCTGAAAAAGACAAATTAGCATAAAAAATCTAAATAGTAGGTGAAAGAGCAAAAAAAAAAGCTGAAAAGCAGAAATTTGCAACAGAAAACCAGCTGAAAAGTAGCTAAAAAGACAGAAAGAAGCTTACATTACCAGAAGTGGAGAGAGCACATTTTTGCTGAAGTAGGCTGAAAAAAAGTTCCAAGGGGTGCATAAATGTGCAATTAGCTGAAAAAGCTAAAATTAGCATAAAACAGCTAAATAGTAGCTGAAATAGCAGATAAAAAACGGAAACTTGCATGACAAGCTGAAATTAGCAGAAAAAGTTAGAAGCAGCACAAAGATGTTGTAGTTAGCAGAATAAAGCAGAAAGGATCACAAAACAGCTGAATGAACAGCTGAAATTAGCTGAAAGTAGCGGGAAAAAGTTTAAATTTACACAAGGAAGCTGAAAGAAGCTGATCCAGAACAAAATGAGACAGGAGCAGTAAAAGGCTGTAAACAGATCTAAAGATCTGAAGGATGTAAAATGAGCTCAATTGATTTCCTATGAGAAGAAAAAGTTTCAAAAAAGGCTAAATATTTCAAAAAACTAAATTTGCACCAATACCAAAAGTGATAGCAGGATTGTCCTGAAAAAGCTGATTTTATTTATGATTTGTTGAAACTGGAATGACAAAGATACCGAAAAACGTACGGAAGAAAAATGGATCACAACAGTGTGAATGCTTCATAAATATTCACCCTAAAGGACCTGCAAAAGGAATGCACATCACCCACAGCCTTTCATGGCAGAGTTTGAGAAATGTGAGAAATGATGATGTCAGCCAGTTTGGTTAAACCTTGAAACAAGTAATCTCATTTGATATCATGCCTGATCTGCTGGTGTTTAGAGTCAGCGTTGTGAATGACTTTCAGCTGCTACCACACCTAAGTTTACGTCAATGTCTCTAAAATTCATCGCGATAAAAACCAATTTTGTGTACAAAAGGGATGAATAGCTGTGGCGGCCATCTTGGCTTGGGTTGAACTCAAAGGTTATTCAGTTGCAGAAGTATTTAATGTCTGAGAGTTTCATTAAAACCCAACCGGTGGCTCATGAGGTATTATGTCATCAGACAAACAGGGTTGGCACCAAAAGTTAAGGATAAGGTTTTAAGCAAAAAAAAAAACAAAACAAAAAAAAAATACAATTAAAGCACACAGTTTGTAGCCCGATGGGAATGACTGTCAGCTACTCCTAATGGGAGAGTTGGGGGTTTGATTCCACTGGCAGTCACATGTTGAACTGTCCCTGGGCAAGACACTGAACCACTCATTGCCTCCAATGTGTGTCCCATCGGTTTATGAATGTGATAAAACACTGATTAGTCTCTTTAGAATGATTTGTTCGGTTATCTTTGTAGCAGTATAGCAGAGTGCTGTATGAATGTGTCTGTGGAGGTAAATGAGGGCACGGATTGTGTTGTAAAGCACTTTGAGTATCTTGATTAGATAGAAAGGTGCTATAAGTGAGAGCAGCTGGGCTGATTGACAGATGGAGTGCAGGTGCGCAGAGAGCTGAGGGCATCGGTGACAGATACTACGATGGGGAAACATCCTGAACCTGAGAAACATCTACAGCTGGAGACACGAGGACGCGCTAATATCTGCAAAAATGACATTTTGTGTTTGCTAAAACTGCACAGCTGTGGCGGCCATCTTGAGTTAGAAGAGTTTTAGATATGCATCCAATAATACCTTTCTGAGAGTTTCAATCAAATATGTTGCTGACAGGCAAATAAACACACAGACAAAAACATTTCTCTCTTTTTAACCATGAAAACCGCAACATTTAAGAGAAAGTCTTAATCCAGGTGCAGCATTTCTTTAGTGCTGGTTTTAATCTAGTCACACATTGTTTTACAAAAACAAAAGAAATCAGTCAACAAGAAGCAAAACAATGTTCCAGATTTCTTTCTTTTGTCTTTGTCACAGCTCGTGCACTATCTAGTTAGAGCACCTGTCAACGAGCTGTCTGTCAGCGGGTGCAGGTGAGGAACACAGCTGTTTGCATAGAACCACCCAGCTGTTGTAATATTCTGTACCGTCGCCCAGTATTATCCTCTCCACAAACTGGAAAGCCTTGATTGTTTCACGCTGGAGGAGATGCGACAATAAATCCTTCTCTGCTATTTGTGGAACATGTTTGTCCACTCTCCTCCTGATAGGCCCTCGTTTAATCATGTTGTTCTGTTTCCTAATTAGCAGAAATGCAAAGTGCCTTTGTCACCTGTGGACAGCCAAGAGGGCTAATTTGGGCTTTTTCACTAATTGCCACGGTAACGAGCCTCCTGCGCCTCCGCTGGGGGTGGGTGGAAGGCATGGCAGGAGTAGAGCTGGAGGGATGAAGACACAGCTCTCCTCACACGCCGGGCCGAAGTGTGAAAGAACGTGGCAGGCCAACAGAACGCAGCCTGGAGGAGTCCAACAGCAGGGAGTGGGGGACAGCCTGAGCTGAGAAACAGCCCCAACACCCAGCTGAGAGGGGGGAGGATTCAACTCCGGGCCAGTTTTTCTACTCACAAAACTTTGATGAGCAAATTACTACATTGGGTTGGATAATTATTGGACTTTTTCTCCTGACGTGGACACCTGGTCTTGCCAGGATCCCACACAATGTTCTTCTTTTTTAACTGTTCCTAATAATAGACAGTATCTAAGAATAGGTCGGCAGACATTTTTAATTTAAATACACGGGAGTTATAAGAGCTACGTGTTGACAAATAGATCTGTAGGAGGGGGAGATTCATGAATAAATGGGTAAAATGAAGCTGGAAATAATAAAAGGTTTAACAGTTATTGAGGAAATACATATTTCTTGGCTTTCATGTCAGCGTTTTAAATCAAAATCATCCGATGCTTAGAAAGGGCTGTTTTGGCCAAACCTTGTAAATGATGGTGTTGTGTGATACTATATTATCTTGTGAGATCTGATCTCTCCTGCAGAGTACGTTGAGGATGAGTCTCAGCTTCTGGCGCACCAAAGTTCAGCTCAATGTCCATAAAAATGGCCAAGCTACATCCAGTTTTGTGTTGACTAATTTAGGTAGTGGCCTTCTTGATAGGGTGATACCGAATTTTAACTGTTTGTAGAAGTAAATCTAACAATTACATTCTGAGAGTTTCATTAAAATCTGTCCAGTGGTTCATGAAATGATGTGCTAACAGACGTATACAGTTGACTGCAATAGTTATTGAAAAAGTTTAAAGTTTAAAGAGATATAGCTATTTTTATGTCATTTAATGTTGATTAAACGACACAACTTAGATTGTTGTTATGCCGTTGATTACCGGTAAATGACATACGGTAACTCTTTACTTAGACCTGTCCAAAGTCTTTGACATGGTAGATCATGACATCTTATGCCATGAACTCTCAGATATTGGCTTCTCAGATCACACGGATGGCTGATTCTCAAACTGTCTCTCAGGTCGGAGGCAATGTGTTTGACATAATGGTACTTCATCTAGCTACCCAACGGTCACCAATGGTGTGCCACAAGGCTCAGTTTTAGGTTCCACTCTTTTTGCAATTTAAATACTATAGGTCAAAACATTCCTGACACATGCATGCATCTCTATGCCGATGACACTGTTGTTATCACCGAATAACTGATTGGTGACTCTAAATTGTCCCTAGGTGTAAGTGAGAGAGTGAATGGTTGTTTGTCTTATTTGTCTCTATGTGTCCCTGTGATGGGCTGGAGACATGTCCAGGGTGTCCCCCGCCTCTCACACAGTTATAGCTGGATATGGGCAGCAGTGACCTGCAGGAAGAGTAAAAGATGATGGATGGACATACAATACAGTGATCCCCATTGTATATTCTAAGTGCTAACTGATTGTGTGGTCATATATGTGCTTTAAACGTTGCCAATAACCACTGATATAAACACTGTTAGCAAAATGTCTCATAAACCACTGGACAAATTTTAATGATACTTTAAGAAAGTATGGGTTGTAGTATACAGTAGCGAAGGCACAAGCTTTGCACAATACTTTGGCCTTAACTTCTAACACATTTCCACACTCTGTTGCTGTCTTTACTTCCTGTACACCACTGTTTTGTATTTGTAATTATTTATATCTTGTGTTTTCTTTGTCATTCCTCATTCCCTATAGTCACTCTGATGATGGCTACAAGTTGTGCACAACTTTTGCTTAAAACCTTGACAATAACATTTGGTGCCAACACTGTTTGTCTATTAAATATTTGATGAACCACTGGATGAATTTTAAGGAGACTCTCACTAAGTAATCAGTGGCTACACCTGACTAATGATTAGAATTGACCCAATCAAAGATGGCCACCAGAGCTAATCAACATTTCCCTGCACAAAACTGAATATACATCTGTCAGTTTTACAGAGCTTGAGCTCAAATTTGGTCTATGGAGCTTCATCTCCCCAGACTAACAATGTCAAAAATGTGAGTGGAAAAGGTGAAACACCCACACCTGCCTCCACTCTTATTTGCCCCACTCTGGGCCCTTGAGCAAGGCCCTTAACCCCCACCATCTGCTTCCCTGTGTGCCATAGATTGCAGCTCACTGCTCCACACAGAGGGCTGTGGTAGCTCGGTGGTCTATGGTTGTGTCAAGAAGAGCATCCAGTGTAAAAGCAATTGCCATTTGTGCGAGTTAGCTCGCTGTGGTGACCCTTGAAAAGGGAATAGCCGAAAGAAGGAAAAAAAAAAGTAGCTAAAGGCAACAAAAATAACATATACCGTATTTTCCGGCATATAAGTCACACATTTTTGCATAAATTTGCAGGTCCTGTGACTTATACACCGAAGCGACTAATATATGTTCCCCCCCAACACTATCATTTGCAGCCGCTAGAGGGCCCTCGAGTGTTATAGCAAGCCAAGTGTCTCATTAATAGGTAAAAGTGGCTATTAATGAGACACTTGACTTGCCATAAAAAGCCTCCTTCAGCCCTAATATTTGACCATTAAAGTGCATTTATTAAGGAAAAGTTCAACTGCGACACATCTTTGCTATAATTTCGAGCAAACAAATAACTGTTTTTACAGTAAGTGTTAATCTTGTTAAATTCTTGTTAAAGTCCTCCTGCGCACGCTCCTGCGGCCGTCATTTGGCAGCCAATTAATTTTTGGCACAACACTGGCCCACATTTCTGGGTTGTCAGCGGTGACGCATAATAGATGTGATGTATACGGCGAAGCGACTTATTTATGTTCCCCCC
>JARVGS010000548.1:26846261-26858043 GCA_031762315.1 Hypsolebias antenori
TTTTTTTGTTCCCCCCCCCCCCCCCCCCCCCACACACACACACTTTTTTAGACATACAGTACTGTATTTGGACTCATGTGACTTATACGCCAGAGAGACTTGTACGGTGGCACTCTAAAAGCAAAAAGATCAGACGTGATATCAGAGGAGATATAGTGCATAATGTCATTTTCAAAATGTTCTTCTTCTTTCGGCTGCTCCCTTCTTCACATTGAACTGATCGCACAAAGACTTGGCAATTGTTTTTTTGCCGGGCGCCCTTCCTGACACAACCACAGACCACCAAGCTACCACAGCCCTCTGTGTGGAGCGGAGCTGCCTTCTAGGGCACCCAAGGGAGCAGATGGTGGGGGTTAAGGACATTGCTCAGGGGCCCAGAGTGGGGCAAATAAGGGTGGAGGCAGACGTGGGTGCTTCACCTTTTCCACTCAAATTTTGATGTTACCGGTAGTTACCGGAGTTGAACTGGCAACCTTCCAATCTAAGTCCCACCTTGTCTAACCTCTGCTCCACCACTCCCAGTATAAAGTTATTTTCAGTGTTTACCTACAATTGCACTGCCTCCATCATTTCTCAGCATAAAAGTTGAACATTCCTTCAAGTAGTGTTGTAGTCAAGACCTAACCCGAGACCAAGTCAAGACCAAGACCAGAGTGTACTGAGACCGAGACAAGACCAAGTCCAAGGCTTTTAGGGTCCAAGACCAAGTAAAACCAACACCGAGGGAGGGCGAGATCAAGACCTCAAGTCTTGGAGCTCAGTCTTTCACAGATTATCCATACCGGCTTACTTTCACTCCTGGTTGTGACTGTTTGTGACATTACGTTCTGTTGTCTGTATTGTTCTGTTGGTACAGAAACATGTGCGAGTGAAAGATGGTGGTCGTGACAGCGGTAACAAAAACGTATTTAGCAATGAGTCACATTGTCGCTTGGATTTGAATCAGTAAGTTTTGCATCCAGTATAAACAAAAATTTTAACAAATAAACTGGACAATATTCTGGCAATTTAGTGATATTTCCACAGTTGTGGTCTTGACAGGTCTAGAAATAAAATCCTGAGTCCTCAATGTCTGAGAACGAGACAAGACCGAGACCAAATGTGGTCGAGTCTGCGACAAGACCAAGACCATCAAGACCATTTAAAAAGTGATCTTGAGACCAGTCTCAAGACCAAGACCTGTCTCAAGTACTACGACACTACCTTCAAGGAATGCGAGGTCTTTACAAATAATTTGAAACATTTGTATTTCTGCATACGAGGTGTCCAAGCTGAGATGTTGCGTCATTTGCATAATGACAAATGAAAACAAAAAACAAATGACTATTTTACCATAAATCAGCATATTATTTAGCTCTGTTTAATATAAGTCTCATATTATTTAACTCTGTTTAATATAAGTCTCATAATATTTAACTCTGTTTAATATAAATATCATATTATTTAACTGTGTTTAATATAAGTCTCACATTTTTTTACTCAGTTCAATGTAAGTGTCATATTATTTAACTCTTTAATATAAGTCTCATATTATTTAACTCTGTTTAATATAAGTCTCATAATATTTAACTCTGTTTAATATAAGTCTCATATTATTTAACTCTGTTTAATAAAAGTCTCATATTATTTAGCTCTGTTTAATATAAGTCTCACATTTTTTTACTCAGTTCAATGTAGTGTCATATTATTTAACTCTGTTTAATATAAGTCTCATATTATTTAACTCTGTTTAATAAGTCTCATATTATTTAACTCTGCTTATATAAGTCTCACATTTTTTACTCAGTTCAATGTAGTGTCATATTATTTAACTGTGTTTAATATAAGTCTCATATATTTAACTGTGTTTAATATGTCTCATATTATTTAACTCTGTTTAATGTTAGTCACATATTTTTTAACTCTGTTTAATATAAATCTCATATTATTTAACTCTGTTTAATGTTAGTCTCATATTATTTAACTGTGTTTAATGTTAGTCTCATATTATTTAACTGTGTTTAATGTTAGTCTCATATTATTTAACTGTGCTTAATGTTAGTCTCATATTATTTAACTGTGTTTAATGTTAGTCTCATATTATTTAACTGTGTTTAATATAAAATACTGGTCTCTTTAATGAAATGTTTTCAATGTTCTCGTCAGTAATACTCCCTGAAAGCTTGGGGGCACCTTGTCCGTACACGCTGCTCTAGAGGGCGAGCTCCTCTAATGTGCGCGCGAGGCTGTTTCATGTGTGTGCGTAAGCGCGTGAAACAGCGTGCGACCACGGGCGAGTGAGCGAATGTGTGAGCGCGCGCGTCTGCTGCTCTGCTGTTCCTGCCCTTTGATCCCTGCATTAGTGTTAGTTAGGGGCTCGGAGACACACTCGCACTGAGAGCGGCCATACAGTCAAGACACGGCAACAACAACAGCGGCGCCTCCTCCGCCCGTGTGTTCCCGGCCATTCTGCCCCCTCTCCTCCTAACAATACACTTTAAACCGAGCAAAGCCAGGTGCACGACCGAGTCCCAGCCATCGCCGCCGCCTCGGGTCTCAATGGAAAGCAACCTTTTTTCTTCTTCTCCCCAAACAAGGACGAGAATGTGATTAAAAACGGGGGAAAATGCCAAGGAGGAAGCAGGAGCAACCCAAGCGCCTGCCTTCACGTAAGTCGTTCACTCTGTTCGTGTCCCCCGCCACCTCCTCCATGACATGAAACAAGCTCGTGCGTTTTGCGCAGTAGTTTAGGGTTATGGAGGTGAAAGAGACAAAAGACGAGGCGCTAGGTTGTTTCTCCCCTTTCCCTTTTGAGGTCCGAGCGAGGCAGCCATGTTGTTGGCGATGTAATACGTTAGTGAAGGCAGAGTGAGTGGATAAAAGATACGTGTCTTTATTTAAAAAAAAAAAAAAAAAAGGCGGATTATGTTTTAAAATTTTTATTTTTAAAGATGGGGTGTCCGCGGTTCGGCTAAAGGTTAGGGGACGTCTCGTGCGGTGTAGCGTCCGCCGCTAACGTCTTCTGTGCGGTGTGGCTTTTCGGGTGGAAAAAGAAAGGGGGAGGTTCTGGGAGTCTGACCGCAATAAAACGAAGGGTCAGTCGGATCAGACGAGCCAGAGTCTGTTGCACCCCCACCTCCTCCCCCCGGTTCTCCGCACAGACCCCCCCAGTGCTCCCGTGTTAGCATAGCCGCTAGGCGAACTTCATTTCCGAGCAATATTCGTCTCAACTTTCGCCTCAGTTTGCGGCTGCTTTCGTGTCGCGGAACCGAATTCAGTCGTTCCGATTCTTGTGGACTTAAAAAGTGCGATAAGAATTTAATTTAATTTTTTAAAATTTCACCCCTCCCTGTCGACACGCAGGCTGTTTGAGAGTCGGTCACCTGAAGTTCAGGGTCCCCCCCTCCTTCTCTATGCAGCCATTCATTGCAGACAGACTACGATCAATAACGCGGTTAGAGGAGTAAAAAACAAGGGGAACGACAGTTTTGCTCAACTATTGCTTTCAACTACATCACAAACAAACAACAACAAAACTTTTATTTCCTCGGCAGCTTATTTTGGTCGTGGCTTGGTTTACTTTGTGCATTTGACCCTTCCTGTCTTCGATATTGTGCCTTTTATCAGTCCAGATAATGAAAAGCTGCAATAACACACTCCATCCACTGGAGGATTCCTCTTTAGGTGTTACTGAGCAATGAGCCATTATTAAAATGACATTTTTTTTATGCTCTTAATCATTTCATTGCGTGGGCAAAAGGCTCAGTTAGTCATATTGATATGTAAATTGAACGAATAAGTAAATGATTCATGGCTAAATCAATATAGGCTTGATGCATTTTGTCCTAAATGTTTATAAATGCCACATCCCGGCAGCAGTTCAGCGTTGCTTTTATAAGTTAGTGGTTTATACAGGGGCAGCTGTGGCTGATTGTCCTCCAGCGTGAGAGCTGAGGGTTCAATTCCACCACCAGACACATGTTGAAGTGTCCCTGGGCAAGACACTGAACCCCTCATTGCCTTCGATGTTGGTGTATGAATGGGATAAAACACTATTGTTCGTACATCAATTTTTAGAGTGTTGTATGAATGGGTAAATGAGGCCACAGATTGTAGTGTAAAGCGCTTTGAGTATCCTGATCAGATAGAAAGCACAGTCCATTTACGATCCATTCATACAGAACTCAGGTGTTTGACCTGAGGCTGCACTTTGGGGACGTTGCAGACGCATGGAGCCAGGTGACAGTACCTGATAGTGATTTGTTCTGTGCGAGACTGACAGACGGCGAGACCTCACCGATGTGCAGATAAACAGTTGTGGAAGTCACGTGAACGGACTGAACAGAGCAGGGTATTTCTGTTTCGCGTATAAGGAAATAAGCCGCTGCAGTTTCTTTTTAACATCACTATGCCTCAGAACTTGTTGGACGGAGCTTGTGCTTCAAATATGCTGTCTTAATTGTGTGTGAGTGGCTTCCAATTTTATTGTAAATTTAAGTAATTAATCCTTTTTTTGCCGGTTTTTGCTTATTTGCTTACATTTGCCTGTATCATTGGCAGAATATCACTCTGGTTGGGTTTTAATGAATATTTAAGAAAGTCATCATTGGATATACCTCTACAGATGATTAAGCTTTGGAGGAAATTAACATTTTTTTTTAACATATACAGTATTGATCTCAAATTTGGTGTGGAAGTAGTTGAGTGTCAAGTTACCCCAACAGATCATTGAGGACCACACACTGTGTGGCATTTTTGCGTAAAACCTTGGCCTTGCTGTTTGTTTGTTGGTAAAAAATATTGCACAAAACCATCTGGTGGATTGTAATGAAACTTAAGATGGCCATCTACAACTAATCAACATTTGGTCAACCCAAGTCAAGGAGGTATCCACAGCTAATCAATCTTAGTCAGCACTTAAATGGCTATAACTCTTTTGTCAATTTTAAGCGAATAATTGGTGTGGCAGTAGCTGAAACTGAGTGCTACCAGATCATGTGAGGTTATTACATGTGACTGAACAGTTATTTTAAAGGTTTTACTAAATGTCTGCATCTCAATTATTTCTCAACACAAGTTGATTTTAGTCTAAAAGTCAAAGACGGTGGGTGGAATGCATTCTTTCAAGGAATGTTATGTAATTTTTGTAAGTTTTCGCAGTAGAAGCAAGATATTTTAATGTCCTACTAAAGATAAATTCACATACAGTACTTGAAATATAATTGACACAGTGTGTGTCATCAAGAGGCACATCATTTCTTGTGGTATGTAAACTCAAACGTAGTACATAATTTAGTGCAGTTGTCCATTCTTGAGGTTATAATCCTATTGATTATTCAGTAAAATAATTGCTTGTAGTTTAAATTGTTCATGATTTTATCTTGTAAAGAAAAACATGCAACATCTAAGAATTTATTGACCGACCTTAGTGTAAGACGTATTTTGTAAAAATATGTTCATATTGCAGGGGTGCTCAAACTTTTTGGGTTCAGGTACCATTTACTGGAGAGAAAAAGTTTCAGGGACCCCTCATAACTTGCATGTTTATTAAATAATTTTCTTCAGATTGTCTCTTTTAATGCAGTGGAAATATTTTTGTAGCATAGATACATTTAGCGAATAGCTTTAATAGGGTTAATACAATTTTTATACTTTTAAACATGGGGTATTTTTCATTCAAGACACACTTTATTAACAAAAGTTTTAATTTCAACTTCCAAAAATTACAGTTTGGAGAAAATTAACAGTATCAGAACCCACTTTAAAACTTTACCTATTCACATAATAACCATAATAAACGTATCGCCATTTCTTCAAATTATTACAGAAAACTCTTTACATAAAACTGAACATAATCTTAACAGCAGTAGTCATAGCAAGGAACAGGATTTGATTTGTAGACTGATCGATGCCGGAATGCAAATAGTGGGTGTTTTTTTTTTTTTTGCCGACCATCAAGCACCGGCTTGCAGATCCCCAGGAGGCCGAGGACCCCAGTTTGAGAACCATGGTGTTAGAGGGTGGATCTGAGGATGCTAGAATTGTTCGATTCTTTTACACAAACTGACGTTTAAGAAAGTTTACTGTTGTAGCATCATCATCATCATTATATCTTTAATCAAACATGAACTTCCTTATTTTTGGTCGTTCAGCCAACAACGCATAAGTCAATCTGTTTTGAACACTCTTCCCCTGTGTCCCTCTACTGGATTTTTGTTTGGCCTGTGTTACTGAGTTTAATTCAAAGTCTTCTCTGACTTAGGAGTTGTTTCCCCACTCAGTCAACAAACTGTCACAGAAATGTATGAATTTGTCATGAGCTTTCTTCTGCGCTTTGTTTTGGATCGTCCCACTCTAGATTGGAAGTGTCACCTCTTGCTAGCCTGTCTGTGTGTTTTCATTATGCAGCCAACAGCACCGTAGTGGCGTGCCAGCCAGCGCAATATCAAGCTTCAAATCTCGTCATCTGTGGTGGAAAAAGGGCAAGTTAATACACTAGGTTTAATTCTTGAGGAACTTTATCTTAGCACAGACCCAGATATATGTCTTGTCCCTAGTGTGCACTGGGCTGACGTCTAGCATAAATTGTGGGGAAAAGCTATTTAAGTGTGAGCACAGCATGCACATGTGAAAGTGAACACACAGTTCTTTCCGTGTGCGTTATGCCAGAAGGTACATATTCTCGCTATGGAGATCATGGTGGCACCTTCACTCTGATGAGCAAACTTGAGCTTTGGTGCCACTGAAAACTGACATTCTTTTTGACTTGGTATCTGTAATTTTGGCTGCCTTATTGCTCACTCTAAAAATTAGAGATTAGTTTAACGTATGTGTATGATATTTTTGTTTCGATAGTGGCACATTTTTTCCATTTTATTTCAAGCCAGTATGCATTGTGAAGAACTCTTAAATTTGTTTCTTCTCTCCCTCGATGATCTACATTTCAAATAAAGAGGTAATCATTTTTAGACAGATATCTGCTCTTTTAGTTAGCGAATAGCTGGCTGACTGGGTGGCTCTCTACCTTTCTGTAATGGTGGGTCGTTGGCTACTTTCCACTTGCTATGATTATGATGACCTTGGTGGGGCTGAGGCTTGAAAACATTGGATTACTGTATAGGGAAAATAATATGGGAGAAGGATTTCCATTTTCCCCTCTTGGCATAGAATATTTGGCCACTTTCTGCCAAGAATCCTCCACTTCACCACCATGTCTACAATCCCCTGTTTCAGCTTGATGGAGTTAGGGGATGCAGTGACAGGGCGAGCAGAGAATAATCACGCACAGCCCTGAATTTAGGGAAAGAATTTACAGTACACAGGAAATATACTGTATGCCTCTTAAATTGCATAGAAGCCTGTTTTCATTTAGCAATCATATTCTGCTGACACATTGAACTTTGCCACTTGTGTTTCACTGGATGGTAACAGAAAACACAAACGGATCTGAAAGAACAGTTTGCCGGGCAGGGTTTAATGGGCCTGGTTTCACAGAAGTAGCTAAGCCTCGGGGCTAGGATCAATATTTATACACAAATGTTAACCCTATTTGCCACTTCAGACAATTGGGAAGACATGCAGTCAGAAGGATTTGCAGTACTTAAAAATAAGAATTCACAAGAATAAAAATTATGGTGTTAGGCTATGTGTTAATCAAGGCTAATGCAAAACATAAAAAAATCTCTTAAAATAACCAGCTTTAAAAAAAATAGATTTTTTTTTGAATTTGTATTAATTGAATTCACAGGGCGCTTGAGTCACTGTGGCGACTCCTGATAAGGGAATGACTGAATACTTGCAAAGATACTTGATTAGTTCTCTTAAAATTGGTTAAAAATCTTTTGTGTTTGTTTATATTTTAGTTTAGATTTATTTACCTTTCTGGACCTGCTGATATTGCAGTCAAGACTAAATTTATCATTTACTTGGATTTATTTGTGCTTCAGCTATGACTTGCACCATGGGCATCAGTGGGTAATCTGTGTTTAATCAGTATACAGTGTTTTCTTTCCAAAATAAGTGGTTCATAATTTAAGATGGCTGAAATGTTGCAGGTAAAGTTGCTGTGTGCATCTGCACTGATGGGACTGCAGCAACATTTGAGAGGCAGAAGACAGAAGAGTTTGTAGAAGACGGCAAAATTATGATAAAAATGCTCACACACTGCCTGATAGATTGTGAACAAAGGGTTGTCATTTGTGAAATTAAAGAAACAGGTAGTGTATTAAAAACTCAATTGGTTGACAGTTGTTTTCTATAATTGACGTCCGTTCTTTGATAGTTTGTGCTGTGTTTCTAAAACTTTAAACTGGGAGTGGAAGAACTTTGAAACCCAGTGGTGATGAGACGTTACATTTTCAGATGCACCACTGTTGTTAGTTCGATGTTATTAGGGTGATAGTGCTACTTGTAGGGCTGGACGATAAGGCCAAAACTTTTATCACAATATGTTTCTTAATTTCGTTCTATAACTATATAATTTGATATTGATATAAATAATAGCCTCAGAAAAACTGTACAAACAGTACAAATAAATTCATGACCACCTTATTTGTATTTAGCCTTCAACGAAATTTGAAATTGTCAAATAAACATAACTCTCAACTTTGTCTATACAGTATTATTAGTTTTAACTTTAAACAATGTAACCTAACAACACATGCAGCAAACATCTGCTGTATGTGTTTCTCTTGATACAGCTGGGGGTTTGTTTCAGGGACACGTTGGCTCAAACTTTTATTGTGCTTCATCTTCTGATGCTCAGCATATTCTATCAAGTGGAACAAGTTAGATGTGCTCCCACCGCTAGTTTGAACGACTTTTCGGCACATTTTGCAGCACACTGAAACCTGCAGTTTATCAGCTCTTAGGTAGCTGAACCATTTCCACACCGCCAAATTAGACTTACCTCTTATAAATTCTGTCATCTGCTTCCTCTTCGCTTGTGAAAGCTTGTTCATTCACATTCTGATGGTCATGGGCACTCATTTTGAAGATAAAACTTAAGGCGCATTGGAGCTTAGCCTAGCCTGCTACAGCTGACTCCTTTTGGACTTGAGCTCTGCGTAACATCTACGTCACCACGCACTGACATAGTTGTGTTGCGGCTTTTTCTGTTTGGGTTGCAGTGGCCGCTTCAACCCGAACAGAAAAAGAAATGTGTCTGTGAAACGCTGTGATCATGGCGTAATGTATATCGAAAATGTGATTAAAACTCATATCACCGTTATTGAATAAAACATATTGTGATACATATCGATATCAAATTATTGTCCAGCCCTATCTAAATGGGTGTGAAGTAAATTAATTTGCTTGAAGTTTGGATTTGTTTACTCAATTTACAATGGCTTCCTAAAGAGCAAAATGGTAAATGGACTGTACTTGTATAGGACTTTTCTATCTTATCAAGATACTCAAAGCTCTTTACAACACAACTGTGCCCTCATTTACCCATTCATACAGCACTGTACTGTATACAATGACTAATCAGAGCTTTATCACATTCATACACCGATGGGACACACATCGGAGGCAATGAGGGGTTCAGTGTCTTGCCCAGGGACACTTGTGACTGTTGGTGGAATGGAACCTCCAACTCTTGCATTTGAAGACGACTGCTCCAACCACTCAGTTACAGCTGCCCATGTGTCTTTAGTTTTCACTAATTTGCTTAGATTACTTTTTTTAATCAATATAATGTATAAATCATTTTTTAGGATCTCCAGCCCATTAAAGTTTAAATCTTTTGAAGTGGGTTTCTGTGGAAAAGTTATAAACAGTATCTTAGCTGTTGTAGATAGCCTTTTGAACGACCTCAGTTTGGAAAACTGGAATTCAATTCTCATCATATTAAAGAGCTTTTGGTGAGTTCATGCAAAGCCAAAACCAAAAGAGCCTGCTGCCAACGAGTCTCAAATATTTCATAGTGGTTCATGTGAACTATATTTTAATTGACAATTCACATTGCCGTTAGTTTTGCATTACATTGATATTTGCATGTAATTCTAAAGTTATTTGCAAACATGAACAGCAGCAGCAACAGCTAGCTGTAGCAATTCTGGTGCAAGCTGAGGCAGCAATGTCATACAAAACTGAAAGTGGTCAGGTGAATAAATTAGCATTTGTGTAAACTTCTATGCTATTTTGTAAGTTGGAGTTGTTTTATGGTGGTAGGAATATACTTTGGTCTTGGCTCTGCTCGGACGAGAAAAATAAACTCCTTTTCTTCAAACTAAATTGTTTTAAAAATCTGTCTTCAATAGGCGAGGTATTAACTTTTCATAACCCCTCCACAGAAAGAAGTTACCTAAACAATCCCTTTAAGTATTGTATTCAGGTTTTCCTCTGACCACTGCTCACATTAACAATCAGATCCCATTTCCAGCATTTTAACGCAACTATCTTTGGATATGAACTAATAACTATACAACTGCATGCTCTAATAATAATAATAATAATAATAATTACTGTATGTGCTGCATGTGCATGCATGTCCACTCTGTATGCTTATGCCTGATGTGGCAGACAGAGCTGCACAGGGCATGCATTACATGTGAGATACTGAGTGGAGCTAAGGACTACTGCAGAGGGAATACAGTGTTACTGCTGTAGAGGAGAACTGAGGCATTCTTCTGGGAAAAGCAGATGGGCTTTTCATGTCAAAAATATAAAATAAAAAATCATGACAATTTAACAAAGTAGACCAGATCAGACTGCTCTGAAGGTTTTATTTTTTATTTTATTTATTTTTTTTGTGTGTATCTGTGTATCTTTTAACTTTTTTCATCTCTTTTATTGGAATTCCTCTATTCTTTTATTAGTGGATTCAAATGAGTGGGATATGGGGAAAAATTAATTTCATAAAATGCAATTTATACGACTTGTATACGTCAAAGATAGATAAGGGAAATGTTTGTTTTACAGGAATGTGTCATGAGTTACTCCAGCGCAACAACGTTTATTAAAAGAAAATAATGTCACACACACACACACCAATTTGTGGGGGGGTGTCAGGTCAAACACCTAAATCACTGAGGCTCATGCTGACCATTATCTCTTTTTATTTAACATTTATTTAACCAGGCAGATGTCTTTTTTTGACAGAAAGCCTGGGCCTGAAGGCACCCCAAACATTAATATTTTTGGGTTGTGGGAGGAAACCATGAGTACCTGGAGAAAACCTACACAAACAAAAGGAGAACATGCAAACTCCACACGTTTCACAGGGTTTGAACTCAGTAAAGATGTAATAGAGTGATGTTTGAATGGGTAAATGAGGGCACAGATTGTAGTGTAAAGCGCTTTGAGTATCTTGATAAAATAGAAAGGTGCTATATACTGTAAGTACAGTCCATTTACCTTCTTGCTATGAGGCGACAGTTTTTACCACTAAGCCACTGTGCTGCAATACAGGACAGCTGCATGTGGTTATCAATAGTACTTAAAAAATTGGCACCATGTGCACAAATGCTCCTGGAAAACTTCAGTTCCTGCCATTCAACCAATACACGCATGTTCCTGTTTTAAGTTTTCTACAATGCCTTACAATCTGGCTGTTTTTTTAACTACTTTTTCCTTTTTTCCCTTTCCTTTCGTTGCCATTTTATTTTAAATTGTAAAAAAAAAAAAAAAATAAAAATAAAAAATCTGTATGCCTTATTTATGATTGTCTATTGCTGTCATTGTTATCCACTCTTGCTATCACTTTTTGTTAAAGAAATCAGGTCTCTCTTGTAAATGAGTCCCCGAGGCTCAATGGGAATAACCTGTTTATACAAAGGTTGAATGAATGAAAAAGTGGACG
>JARVGS010000548.1:26891478-26902967 GCA_031762315.1 Hypsolebias antenori
TATACTGTATATATATATACTGTATATATATACTGTATATATACTGTATATTTATATATATGAAAGGCGCTATGACAAGGATGCCTAGTACGTTACGTCACCTGTGCCGTTGTGTTTAGATTTGTGAAAATTTCCAAGTTTGTACTGTTCAAGTGCTGTCATTGTGTTAGTGCGAGTAAATGCCATGAATTGATTTGATATTAAACATAATCCCAGTTTAAGTGTTACATCATTTTCAGCCCCTTTTTGGCATCTGCATTTGGTAGCAGGCCAAACTGACTAAAGACCATGCAAAATAAAGTAGTATTTTAATTCCACAGCAGAGTGTGTAAGTAGATACGAGCAAAAAATATCGGTATTGGCATCGCTTATCAGACAAATAAGTTTTAACATATATTGGCAGATTGGATATCAGCCAAAAATCCAATATTGTGCATTCATAGTATTTTAGTAATCAAATGTTCCGTAAAGCCCAGTTCTCAGCCATGCTTTTTCAGATCAGTACATAAATACATGACAGTATCAATTATTTCTAGTTTCTCTGTCTGCCAGATGCTTCACTGACTCTTTTACTTCCTGTGCACCACAGATGAGACTCTCAGGCCACTTGAAGCCCCTGCCTCATCCATCCACCACAAGGAGCCACAGACCATGAAACTACAGAAGAATAAAATAAAGAGACAGAGAAGTACAAATCCAGCTTTGTAAAATAGACTTTAGATTTGGGTTCACAGCCCAAACATACTGCACTTGTAAAGACCTCCGCTTGCAAATTAATTTAGTCCTTTTCAGCTTCCCAGCACACCAAAAAGAATCCCACAACAAAAAGACTAAAAGTAACAGGTAAGAAATTTGAATATTTTTAAATGACTAAATAAAATTACACTCTTTAGAGAAGTAGTCTGGATTATTTCATAGTGATGTTCTGTCAAAAAAATATGAAATGTTAGAACCTTAGCGGGCAGCACGGTGGCGCAGTTGGTAGGGTTGCTGCTTCTCAGCAAGCAGGTTCAAATCCTGGTCCGAGGGCCTTTTTTGGTGGAGTTTGCATGTTCTCTCCGTGCATGCGTGGGTTTTGTCCGGGTACTCTGGTTTCCTCCCACAGACCAAAAACATGCATGTTAGACTGACTGGTAACGTTAAATTGTCCTTAGGGGTGTGTGTGAGAGCGAATGGTTGTTCATCTCGTTTCCCTCTATGTGACCCTGTGATGGATTGAAGACCTGTCCAGGGGGTCCCCCCGCTTCTCGCACAGTGATGGCTGGATATGGGCACCAGTGGCCCCCGCAACCCGAAAAGGAAGAAGTGGATAAAGATGATGGATGGATAGTACCTTAGCACCCATCACATCAATCATAGAGCACATAAAGCAGCAAAAGCTTTTGTTCATGTTAGGCTAATGGCTAGTCAAAGGAGGCTAACCATTAGCCTAGCCTAGTTGCATGACTGCTTATGAAGCATTCATACAATTGTGATCCATTTTCCTTCTGTCCATTATTCAGCATCTTTCTTGTTCCACAATTTTTGAGCTATTTCAGCAAATATTTATCAAAATGTTCAGCTCTTTCAGGAAAACAGTGCTATGACATTTGGTATTGGTGCAACTTTAGCTTTTTGAAATATTTAGCCTTTTGTGCCATATTTTTTGTCAGAAAATGAATTGAGCTCGTTTTACATCCTTCATATCTTTAGCTGTGTTTACAACCTTTTACTGCTCCTTTCATATTTTGTTCTGGTTCAGCTTCTTTCAGCTTCTTTGTGCAAATTTAAACATTTTTTTCAGCTACTTTCAGCTAATTTCAGCTGTTTTGTGCTCCTTTCAAATTCTTTCTGCTAACTAGTTGTTTGTGCTTCTTCTAACTTCTTTCTGCTAATTTCAGCTAATTATGCTCTTTTCGGCTTTTTTATGCAAGTTTAAGCTTTTTCTGCTATTTCAGCTATTTAGCTGTTTTATGCTTGTCTTAGCTTTTTCAGCTAATTCCATATTTTTACACTTGTTTTAACCGTTTTCAGCTTTTCTGCTTTAGCCCTGTCATAAAAAAAAATAGGTAGTCCTCGACTTACGACGGAGATCCGTTCTCACGCGCCGTTGTAAAACGAATTTGATGTAAGTCGGAACATACATAAATACATGTGACGTACCTGTTTTACCAAGCGCGTAAACCGATTTTCAACAAAAGTCCATGGCGATGGCATTCCTTTTCCTCGATGCACTGCCATCAGAAGAGGCCTCCTTGCGTTTTGGGAGCCATAATGAAGGGCTAATGAAGGGTTAATGGCCTACTGGGATGCTAGTGACGCCGTCCTCCATACAGTACTGTATTCTTGCGCCGCCACGTTACGAGGTTTAACGTCGTAAAACGTCGTAAAACCGACGTAAAAACCGACATAAAAACAACGTAAAACCGACGTAACGTGAATAAGGGAGATGCGTCGAAACGTCGTAAGACGAGACCGTCGTAACCCGAGGACTACCTGTATTTGCAAAACTGAGTTAAAGTCAACTTTGTGTTTCCATTAGTAGGCTGTAGCGTCATATTGAATTAAATTTACTCAAAACATTAATTTATATGTATATGTCCATTGATTATTTACTGAAAGTTTCATTCATCCGTCCAGAGGCTCACAAGATATTTTACCATACAGAGTTGACTCCAAGTACCTAATGAAAAAATTAAATCAGTTAGTGCTCTGAATATGTGATGGGCATCATTCTCAACTAATACCACACCAAATCTTAGCACAATATCTGTAAAATCAACTGACCTGTACCCAGAGTTCATGAGATATTCTGTTAATAGATACGTATACAGACACACACACATGCGGATAAAAACATTATCATCCAACGTTTCCTCTTTGTGGCTGCCTATAAGTTTCAGAGATGTGCTGTTGACAAGGTTCTGAAGGTCCAGGCTCTGTTTAGATGCATTGCAACATGATGCAAAAGATCAAAGATGAGCCTGGTGAAAGTAGCAAGATTGATGGAAAAAGGTTGACTGAGGTTGAGCGCCAGGGTCGAGGCTCCAACTGCCATTCTTCTGCTTAATGCTGTGTAATTAGATTGAGATATTGAGGTAGGATGGAAGGAAACAAACCCTGGGAACATTAGATTGATTAAAAATTTATGCATAATTCATAATTAAAAAGGAATACATAATTTGACATTATTAGCGCCCTGAGCGCCATCCTGTGACCCACACCGGCGTGCGAGGGGACTGAGACATCTTCGTTAACTCCCCTACAATCTTGCACGCCCTGGCTCCGTACAGATGCCCCCTGTGTGCCCGTCACAGTTTGCTCCAAGACTGCACAATCAAGTCCACGCAACTCCCAGAGGAGCAAAGATGACTCCTTTCCAATGTCATTCAGTTCAGTTCCATTCATGTTCTGGACATCGTACTTAGAACATGATTCAAGGAGAACGGATGGAGCTTAGAAGGGACAGGGGAAGACGGTGCTGAACCTGAATGCACAATATTATCTTTAGTTTTTAAGTTAAAACTACTGCCTTGATCACAAAATTCTCACTTTGGAGGATGAAGTCAGTGTAGGTTTAGATTGTTCAGGCTTACCTGGGACACTGCAGCTGCCAGGGAGGCAGAGGTGAGGAAGTTCCCACTGGGACCTCTAGACTCCATTTCTTTTGACCTCCATGCCAACCCAGATTTAGTGTGTGCACGAGCACCTCATCACTCCTGCTTTTACACTGCTGTCTCAGTGCCTTGAGTCCCACAAGTCATATAGTTGGGATGAGGTGGGTGGGTGTAGATGTTGAAAAGCTGGAAAGAGCGAGACAAAATAAGACGCAAAGAAGAAGCTAGAGTGCGTTGACCTCCCTGGGCAAAAAAATAAAAATAAAAAAATAAAATCTGAATCTCTCGAACCTCTGACATAATAATCGCGTCCGGTTTTTGGGCTGCCCTACTTTCTGTGGAGTGATGCGCTTTGATTTTTATCTTCGCTCCAGTGTGATCCACATTTTGATTCAGAGATGAAAACCACTGTGACACTTTGCAATGCACAGCTCCTACCACTGTGCCCAGTGGACCCCAAGTTAATAATGACAGCGGCCAGTGCACACCCCTCTGAACAACCACGCCACCCCCTCCCCTGCACTGAGCATTGACACAGGCACAATGAGCTTGACCCTGGCTTGGTGTGAGTAATTGGCATGCATGGGGTTGTGGGAGGTGTCGCATCTGTCATGGTGTTTCTGCAGTTGTCTTATTTATCTCTCTTTTTTTCCCCTTCGGGGTAGTGCATCTTGCATTTCTACTGTAATATGTAAGGAAGGTGAAGGATGGATGTGCTTTTTTCTGTGGCTGCTTTTTTAATTACATTATTCCAGCTTTAACCATAAGCGTGTGAGCAATCTTATGACAACTAAACACATAGGCCTGTCATGATAACAAATTTTGCTGGGAGATTAATTGCCTCAGAAATTATTGCGATAAACGATAATATTGTTTGAAATTTGACAGTAATTAGTAATTATTGTCAAATTTAAGAAATGTTGGTTAATTTTTTGTGTAATACCTTTTTTGACCACTTGATTGCAGTATAAGATTGTTTGAACCGAAGGATGGATAGTGAGGGAGCGAGTAGCGTGTCTCTTTAAGAAAAATGGGAGGGAGGCCCCTTGACGTGACATGGGCTGTCTCTCGTTCCTGTTTTTCAGTTTTCAAAATGGAGGATGCTCGGTGTGGTCTGAACTCTTTAGCGTAGCATTTTTCACACAAAGCTTTTAATAAAAAATCAGTAAACAAGTTCTCAGCTTCTTTTTGCTGAGAAAAACAACTTTTTACACGAAGGCACGAGTTTCAACCGCGAATTTTGGAGCTTCGACAAGACAGAGGTTTTTTCCCCCGAGGTCGGCCTGTTAGCTTAGCTCATAGCTTAGCTTCTCAGCTTAGCTGCTTTTAACGATCCAAAAACGCGATTTGGACAGTTAAAAACAGATTTTAAAGAGAAAAGAGAATGGGAGGGGGTCAGTGAAGAACACCAGAGTTGAGCTTTTTGTCATCCAATGTCTTCAGTAGAAAGAGAGACACAAAGAAACACTAAAGCCGATAAATGAAAATGAGGTTAATAATTTTCATTTATCATGTGATTAATTGATTTATTGTTTATCGTGACAGGCCTACTAAACACTGTTGTCTACTATGTGTAAGAGGAAATACTGTACTGCAAAGACTTTATTTGTACAATCTTTTTAACACAAAATGTGTTCGTTTTGTAGTTTTTATCTTTGTGAATATTAGATTTATTCAGATGGTTCTTTTACCTCCCAGAGCTGTATGAGCAAATAGAAGCAAGCTTTTTGTGTGACCTTTGGTCCATACATCCCCACTGCAGCCATCAGTATCACTGTCCAGTGTCCAGCTCTCTGTCAGCTATTGTTGGGCTCTCAACGTGCCCCTATGTAGCCCTCAGTTTTCTTTTTTCTCTCTGAGAGAAAACTGCAGTTGGTTGTTAGAAGGGGAGCAGGCCGGTGTGACAGAGGTGGAAAGCTAATGAAGTTATTTGACGGCAGCCCTGGCCGGGGAGCGAGAGGTGAGGTGGAGTGGACAAGCGTCTGCCAGTGAGACGGATGAGGCGCAAGAGAGAGGCAAGACGAGGGGATGCGGGTGAGGGAGAGAACACTAAGTAAAAAAATGGTGGTGGAAGTGGTGTCGGTGGCAGGTGTCATAAGGGTGTGATAACATGGAGACAAACAGAGCATTGCCCCTCCAGAGCTGGAGGCTGCCTTATAGTATCATGCGCAGCGAGCCGACACTGGCCTGAGTTAGCACATAAGCAGCACGCTCACAGAACAGAAGCTCCGTCACCCAGAGATGCCCATCGCCTCTGCAGATCTGTGTTCTCTTCACAAAATGATCTGCTGGGGACCGGATGGTCACGATGTAACTGCAATTGTGAAGCTTTGACAGACAAAAGACTAAAAGTGTAAACTTGGTGTTACTGGCTGAATTTTGCCACAGTACGGCCTCTTGTTAGTACGTTGTTCTGACTTATTGTTCTTGAGCCATCAGCATATATGAATAATAAAAAAATAAAAAAACTTGCCTATTGGATTAAGCTACTAAATAATTCATTGGTCTCTGTAACAACGATACAGTAGTGGAAATACTCTCTATTTATAGCAACAATACAAAAGGTCACAGAGTGGTGTGTCTTTGTGTGAATAGATGTCCTGAAGTTGTTTGTGTACTCTTGGGGCTACAGACAAGAAGAATTTAAGAAAGTTTGTGGAGCGTGTCTTTTTCAGTGGCTAATGCACAGCTCAACGAGTTTATCTCAGTATATATCAAATCTGGCAGAGATTCTCCAGAAGTAATGAATATGTGTTGTTTAAATGTGAATGTTTAGGGTGTTTGTAAGCGTTGACCGTGTGTGCTGTCGCTTTCTGGTCCAACAAGGCCCCAACATGCTTATAATTAGAGGACGTCCTTCCAGGTGCTGACCAGGTTATACTTAGACTGCCCGCTGACATCCGACAGTGTGGCATTTCCAGCTGGTGCCATGTGCTACCCTGCACCGCTGCCCCCTGAACTTGAAGGTCACCCCCTCCAACAGTTTTTTGCCCTCTTGAACCACAGCTCCTATTTGCCATGGTGTGGCACTGTGGCATCATGGCATCATGCAAGTGATGAAAACATCAGCACCTATTCCCTTCTCCTGTACCAAAGCCCTTTGGTGCAGATCATCATTAATCAGAAGGGCAGGAGTTGGCACAGATTGATGGTGCGAGCCATGGGCGCACCACTGCCTGTGGTGGTGAGGGATGTCAGGTGTGATGTGAGGTAAGGAGCAGAGCAAATCTCTGCTGGGGTCAAAGGAGAATGGACAGCAGTCTGCCCAAAGAATGCTTGTTTTATATCTCTTCACAGTGCGTGTGAAAGACTTTCTGGGTTGCATTTTAGACTGTAAACGTGTCATGTGTTGAGTGTGAATAGATGCTTTCTTTTATTTAAAGTTATCTTATTAGGTAAGCACGTTATTAGATGTCTAATGTTCAGATCTCTTGAAATAGTATTGTGCAGAAAAAATATCTTGGCTCCTTGTACATCTTAAGGTTGGAGAAACAGAATTAAATTCTGAATGGGCTGACAAGCTAACAGCGTTCAACTGAGGCAACGATTGTTGCCACCTTAAATTGATTCCAGTCTCAGAAATTTATATCTACCGTAATTTCCAGCCTATAAGCTGCTACTTTTTTCACACGCTTTGAACACCGCAGCTTATGCAATGCTGCGGCTAATGCATTGCTGCGGCTAATGCAATGCTATGGCTGATTTATGGACTTTTTATTTACTTTTTGATGGACTAACAAGCTTCATGCTGCCAAAACATGTAGTTTGTACCCAGTGGGGAATACCACTTTGGTTATGTCGGATAATTCTTAATTGGGCCATCTGGACAGTTTATTTTTAATAGAAACGTTTCACCCTCGCTCCAGAGGGCTTCATGACTCATTGAGACTACCTGTATAAGTTAAAAAAACGAACCAATGAAATTACCGAACAGGTCACAGTGGGGAGAGGGGTAAACTTCGTTTCCCCCGCTACTGTTTTCTCCTCCCCTTCCCGTTTGTTCCCCCAGGGAGGGGGGAAACTAAATATTTGCAGCCACTCGAAATAAGTGTGAATCGTGCATTAATGTAGCACTCCAAGCCCGTTGGGAGGCTTTGATGACTTGCGGTGAGAAATCGTTTACCAAAACTGGCCACATGTGAAGAGCAACTTTTGCTCAAGTTTGCCAGTGGATCATGAGAGCGGAGCAGGGTAAAAAAAAATCCTCTTATCACCAACGGATGAAGAGGACAGCTTGTGCTCCTCCTGTGCAATGCATAAGAAGGTGAAGATGGTGATCAATGACTTTCTGGAAGGCTACTATGTTTGTTACCAGTGCATATTTAATTAAAAGTAAAAACACACAAAAAAAAGAAAAAAATTTCTGTGTAAATATCTCATGTTACAACGTGGGCACCTGCAGCTTATAAACAAGCGCGGCCTGTGTATGTATTTATTTATTATTTAGTGGGCGTGGTTTATAGTCAGGTGCTCTCAATAGTCCAGAATTTATGGTATGCTTATGTGAATGCTGTTTTATAAACTGTTACTCAGCCTTTAGTTTCTTAAAGTTATTTACATGTAATTCTGTGGTAATTTCCAAGCACCAATAGCATCAGCCGCTACTAAGTATAGCAATATTGGACTTTTCCAGCAGGAATGCAAAAATATTCCTGCTGGAATAACAGTCTATTAAGAAAGTGGCAGTGGTGTAAGTGTTCATAAAATTAAACAGTTTTGAGATTGGAGTTGTTTGAAGATGGCAGCAATTGTTCTTGGGTCTGTCTCCACTCAGACAAGTTGTTAAGGTGGGTGTCTCCAAACTGACGTTGTTCCAAGAGTTATCTACAGCATATTCCATAACTTCATCATGTTCGTCATCTTTCCATAGAACGCCACTTCAAATAGTTGAATGCAATTTTTTAGATTGCATGGCTTTTACGGTTTTGTGCACATACTACCAGTGTATTTTATTTTGAACTTAACTCAAAGGTGAAAAATAGTATTTTTTTTATCAGTTACAACTAATTATAAAGCTATTATTATTATTATCATTATTGTTGTTGTTATCATCATTATCATCATTATAATAATTATTATTTATTATTGTATTATACATTATAAAGATGAATAAATGAGCCTGTTTATAATATAATTGTAACTATAAGACCAGTCTTTTTTTTTTTTGCGTCAAAGGTACTCCGTCCTTCTAGAAATACTTCTACATCCAAACACCACAGATGCAAATACCAAAGTGTGATTATAGTCAAGTTCTTTTAGATGCCCTGATGCATTCTCAATAATACAGGTAGAAAAATCTAAATAAGTTAAGTCTGGTCCTCTGGACATTCAAAAAACAAAACAAAACAAAAGAAATGTAGAAACATTTTGTCTTTCCTCTGAAAGACTTCTTCATAAGACTGAGCTGAATACAGCACCTCAGACTGAGGAAATCTTTCGGAGGAAAGACGAAACGTTTCTACTTTTTTTGTTTGTTTGTTTTGTTTTGTTTTTTGAATGTCCAGAGAACCAGACTTAACTTATTTAGAAAGTTATTGTAGAGTTTAGCAAACAATATCAAGTCAACATTATGAAATCTAACACTGGTTTTACATTTACCACCGTTCATTCTAATGGTTTTCTTCTTAATAAAAAAAAAGTCAAACAATGTGGAAAGATTTACAGGGACAACTGTTTCCAGTTTCTTTTTTTTCTTTATAAAGTTCTGAATAAATGTTTGGTGGACCCATTTTCTTTTATTTCAGACTGTTTCTTACTGCTGTACTAAATCAATGAAATGTATTTTGGATCATATTCTAGAACCTCAGCGTTTTGAAGATGTGTATATTCCTACAGCTCTAAACAAACCTTCACTTCAGAGATTAGTGGAACATACTGAACAACACAAAGAGAGGCGCTTGGCCTGCTGTTCTCTCTTGGTGGCTGTCGAAACTTGCTCCATGTCTAATTATTAATTATTCATCTAACGCAGATTAGATGTGACCCAGTTTCTTTTTAAGATGACTTCAGACCAGAGCGATCCTTGTGAAAATGTATTTCCTAACATAGGCTACACACTGCAGCAATGAAATGTAAAAGTTGAGCCGATTGCTTCTCAAATTATTTATCTTATTTATATTTGTGGGGTTGGGTGGTGGTGCCATTGCCTCTCGCACAGTGGCTGCTGGTTATGGGTTCCAGTGACCCTCGTGACCTGGACAAGAAGGAGGTTAAAATAATGGCTGGATATAAATCATGTATAAAGAAATGAACAAGTGAAGGCCAAATAAGGGAGCAAAAACTTTGGCAATTAGCTGCTGATACTGAGACGCTCAAATAGTTTTATTTGCATCTTGGCTGTTAGAACCTACACCTTGTTGTTTTATTGCACTGGCATTTTCATGTGCTGTCTCAGCATGCTGTCTGTACTATTTATGTGCAGTACTCCTCACTATTTAACAGTTTTTCTTGGAATTCAGAAATTACGATTTGCTGCTATCACTCTTGAAGACAGTGGAATGAATAGTGTCTGTTGTGTCATTTTAGAGTTTAGCTTATTTTATTTTTATCATCACCTTACTTTCTCGTATACAGGCTTCACTTGAGCATTGCTGGTGTTCTCATCCTTTTGATTTCTTCTGTCTTGTTCAGCCGCCAACCAGAGGGAAACACTCAAGTCTCCATTCCACCTAAAGGAAGAGCCCAAAGTGATGGAGGCACTGAGCCCAAGACCATCCTCACAGTCCCAGAGCCAGGTTCAGCCAAGCTTTCCTGACACTTTCTGCCAGGATGGGCCAGCAGGGGCTGCAGCAGAGCACCCAGCATCGCTAAAACGGAGGGACGGAAGCCCCTTGGCTAAAAACAACTTGCTTAGCCAGGATATCAACGTAAAAGTAGCCTCTGAGCTGCTGATTAAACTTTCAGGTACGTGCCATCCTCAGTAGATTTGTATGTGCTTGAAAAAATATTTTATTTTTAAATTGTATATTTCACCTGGAGTTACAATCGTGTCATTTTTCAAAATGTAACTGTTGTATCAAATTAATGCAGGAACTTAATGCATCCAGTATGTTTTAGGTGTGAGTCAAACAAGGAAAACTTAATAGAATATTTCAAGGAATACCATAAGTATTAAGACAGAACAGCAGGTCATGCACTAATATTGATATTTGACTGATTGACTAGTATAGATAATATTTTTTCTTAAACATGAACAAAATGTGCCCATGGAAAAGGGCATCAAGTGCTGAAACAGTCACAACCTTCTCAATAACAGATGGCAGGCGGCAATTTTGCCACCTACTCAGACTGACGATTTGTTTTTCTGTTGGAGTCAATGGACATGCCACCATGTGGTAGTCACATGACCGATTTCAATCGCCCTAGCCGGAAAGACACAGATTCTGAGCAACTCTTATTTTAAATGGTCAAAAGTACAGACTTAAATCTACACACCAGTTTTTTTATTTATTTATTTATTTTTATGTGTTGATAGGTCAAGTAAAACCAGAGTTATGATGAATAATCAACGCCCCATCTTTGTCTGAAAATAATCATATCTGAAGCGTGTCAGAGCGAGAGGCTGTGGCAAAGACATTCAATCTTGGAGATGACACACCTCCATCACCCCTCCACTTTCACCTTCCATCCCCGCCGAACTGATAAACAACCTCCCCCCTCCTTTCTGATGGAGGCTTAAAGTTATTTGTCAAGCGCCAAAAAATCAACAACAAAAAAAAAAAAGACAAAATGAAGACTTACAAAACATTTATTTTGAAGATATGCCAAGTAAACAATGCGTTTGTATAAAAATAAGTAAAAGCGACCCATTTGGATGATATTTTAAATAAACTGCACTCTTTACAATAAATAAACTATACTAACAATAATAAAAATCTTAATAAATACAATAAC
>JARVGS010000548.1:27147271-27157381 GCA_031762315.1 Hypsolebias antenori
TGCGTATGTACGGCGTACGACGGCGTACGACGGCGTATGTACGGCGTACGGACGTACGCAGAACTATGTGGGGGGCTGTACGCATCTGCCTCTGCATAGTACGTGCGTACAGCTGCGTACGGCCATACGCAAAACTATGGGGGAGCCTTAAGTGACATGTACAGCCACGTCAGAGAGTGAGCAACAGACTGGATATCTGTAGGTCTGTAGATGTTCCTGTAGACGTTACAATACATTCAGACATCTGAACAACACTGAACTAAAATATAAACACAACACTTTGAGAGGATCTGTGTGTATTTTGTGATTCTTGTGTCATCTGTCCTGCTCTCCTCAGTGTTTCTCCTTCATGTCATCAGCTCCTGCCTCTACCACCTGTTGTCCATCCCCAGGTGTTCGTGTTTATCCCCTCATTAGTCTCTCTATATATTGTGTGTTTCCTTATTGTTCCCCATCTGTCTTCTGAGCTAAGAACTGTAAGTTTTGCTGCCACATTTTTTGAATTTAAATAAATAATTTATTTATACTTCGAGCTTCAGGAGTCCTGTCTGCACTTTGAGTCCAACAAAATCCAACAGATCATGATACACTTGTTTTTGTTTCCATTTTTCATGAGCTGAACTCAAAAGATCTAAGGCTTTTTTATGTACAAAAAAGGCCTTTTCTCAAAAATATTGTTCACACATTTGTGTACATCTGTGTTAGTAGTTCTCCTTTGCTGAGATAACCCATCCATCTCTCACAGGTGTGGCGTATCATAAGCCTGATTGGACAGCATGATTATTGCACAGGTGTGCATTAGACTGGCCACAATAATCTCAGCCTTCTTCTCCATCCCAAAACACATTAGCCTGTAAACCCATACAATTCATGAAAAGGTGCTAAGAGTAAAAAGGATTCCATCCGTTATCTTTATCCACTTTTTCCTTTTTGGGTTGCAGGGGTCACTGGTGCCCACTGTGTGAGAGGCGGGGGACACACTGGACAGGTCTCTAGTCCATCACAGTTGACAGAGACAAACAATACAACCAACCATTCACTCTCTCACTCACACCTAGGGACATTTTAGAGTTACCAATCAGTCTAAGGGAAGTTGGCTTGAAACAGCAGTGAAGGCTACTTATGGGACAGATCTGGTTGGCAGGATGCAGACTGACAAAGTCCTCTGGATGGGGGCGAAACATTTCTCACTTAAAGAAACTGGTCCAGATGACACAATTTAATCTTTTTGTTGTTATCTACGTAGATGATTGAGCTTACAAACCTTTTTCAATCAGTCTAACATGCATGTTTTTGGTCTATGGGAGGAAACAGGAGTACCTCGAGAAAACTCATGCATGCCCATAGAGAACATGCAAACTCCACCCAGAAAGGTCCCAGGCCAGGAGTTGAACTGGCAACCTTCTCACAGAGAGGCAACAGCTCTACTAACTGCACCACCGTGCCACGTAAAAAAAAAAGATTGTAGAGTAAATGTTAGAGAACACCCACAATGAAGGTAGGAAGCCACACCAACACAACACCATTGTTTCTGTGCAGCTTGGCTTAATTGGCACCAGGGGAAGCAATAAAAAGAGGTGGACAGAGGAGCAACAGGAAACACAGACCATTACAATCAAAGCATGTGCATGCAGCTGAAGATAGAGCCGTTATCTGGCCTGCTTCATGATAGCCTGGGTTCCTCTCTCTGTATAAAGGCAGCTCCATCCTGTTGATGCTCCCAGTAAACACCTTTGCCCTTCAATGGTTCTGTCCACCCCTACTTACTGGGAGCTTGTTCCAGCTGCCAACATCACATAATAGGACTCCTGGGGCATAGAGGGGATTGAGCCACATCTAATTGTCATAATAGTCATTTTATCCACAACCAGCTTGTACTGAGTTATGATAAGGGAGCTGAGAAGAGCAGGATGTGCATCCCGCAGTGGGTAGTTGCGTATTCAAAAGCTGTGCTCTGATTCATTCCTGGTTAACAATGTGTCTTGTCAGCAGAGGAGCAAGGGACACGAGCAATAGATAAACTTCCTGTCTGCAAGCGTGCCCTCCAAACATTCCAACTATTCCACCTCACAGTGGAATCTAAAGAATCCCTGAACAATTTAAAAAATTCTAAACCAGAGATAAAACATTATAGATAGAAAATACATGTCAGAATGCTTTCCTAAGGCCTAAAATGCCATCGCAACTGATATATTAGCTAATTATTTTAGAAGTGTACAGTTCATTTTGCCAACTTTATATTGCAAATACAGTAAAGGAAGACCATAATGGAGATACAATAAAACAAGCCCATTACATATTATGTTAATCTTGGATTAAGTCACTGTCATTTCACAACAAAAGTGGATAGATTAAGAAAAAAGAAAACAGTAGTTAATATTGCAATAAATAGTTAAAAAATACAGTCTGTACAATGTGTATAATATATGCTGTTATTAATAAATATTAGTGAAATGCAAAATTGCAATAACATGGCTGCTTGTTTGGTCTAATTATATAACTAAATGCTATTGAGCATAATTTAGAACAAATTTACAGCCCCTTGGCTGGAGACACTAGTGTTTGAAACAATGCACATTCAGTCAGCCATGTTGCACTCTTTTTTTTTTTGTTTGTTTACTTACAGCATATGTTTAATTTGCAACTATATTAAAGTGCATGTGATGTGCATATCCTACAAATAAAAGCATTGAAAGAAAACATCTTAATATTTAAGAGATTTAGCACAATTCACATAATTTAACCCATTTGGTCACATAACTAGCTTTCTTTTTTACTTGGAACAGCCAAAGTAAAACAGGAAGTGACATCAAAGAGTAGCTCTTGACGAATGACCTCCCTGGTTGTTGTTGACTGAAACACTAATACTGTATTTCAACTCTGACTCTTTGTCTCTCTCTGATAGTGACTCAAAATAATCTAAAAAAGCTAAATTGACTCTTTGCTACTCCCCTTTGTCATCACTTCCTGTTACTGCCCCTGTGAATATCTTAATAACTCAACAGTTAACATTATTATCTTCTAAAAATGCAGTTTTTTTTCTTTTTTATAACAAAATATCACAAGCACGTTGACTCTCTTTGTAATTTAAAAAGATTTCATGACATTTTCCTACCTTCAGACCATTCTGCACCACCTTGTGAAGGTCCAAGAAAGGCTCCTTGATTAGCTCAAGGTTATGGTTGAGGATCCTGATAATTCCTTCTCGCTCCAGAACAAAAAGGCGCTGAGAGCCGTCACCACAGTGAACCACAGCCACCGGCTGCCTCAGACCACTCAGCACCTCCTGTGCACAGTAGCAGTTGTGTTTGTGTTTCCTGGGCAATAGGAAGAATACAGAACTGTCACAGAATGATGGAAGCATTTAACAATCTAATAAAACAGCATAAAAAGCAAAGGAGATATTCACACTGTAGTATTTCAAATGGAGTTTGAACATGCAAGAAGACATCAGTTTAATGTTAATGTTTTATGACACATGGTATGGAATTCAGAGGAAAAAACATGATTAAAACATGGAATAAATAACATTTCTAATTCAGTAGATGCCTTAGATGACATGAAACAGTGACCTAAACCATTGCTTTTTAAGCAGAAATGTGTATGTATACTGTATATAAAACTCACTCTGGACTTTATCAGCTGTGCTTCGTTTTTACTTAAAATTGTACAAGCAAGCTTGATGCCCAAAAGTTACACCAAAGATCCTACTTAAAATTTGGTTCTGACACTAGTGTTTTATGTGAGTGTAGGTCTCAAAGAAAGGTGAGTTACTGACTCCGTCAGAAGTTATTTAGACAATTGTTAGTTTCTGTAACTCAGAACTACCATATTTTTCAGACTTTAAGGTGCAATGTCATTGAACGGGTCTGTTTTCATAAATAAGGCGCATTAAGCAAAACAAGTTCTTTTTGACAGAGTGCCGTGTACCACATAAAATCGGTTTGAGGTTAATAAGCACAACCAGATTTAATACATAAGGCGCACCAGATTATAAGGCTCACTGTTGATTTTTAAGAAAATTAAAGGATTTCAAGTGTGCCTTATAGTCCAGAAAATACAGTATACTTCCTGATCTTCTTGCCTCAAGAAAACCAGGGCTGAAACGTTTTACATGGTAACTACATGATGCAAGATGAGCACTTCTTATATTATCAAAACTGAACAAAAGCAGTGTGAAGCAACAACAAAAAGCAACTTAGTCCTGTGATGGATCAAAATAGTTAAAATCAAGCTACAAACCTACTGATATCTTCTATTTTCTTATCTTCCAAGTAGTTGGAATCTTGCCCAAGAAGGTGCGTTTGTGGGAAATCTGGAAAACATAAACTGGACCCTCTCCTCCCATAGTACTGGCAGAATTCATCGACATCAGCTTGGAACAGTTCTACCAAACACAACAGATAAAAGACACTTGTTGATAGAATAATTAAATGTTGACTGTATTGCAATAGTTAAAAAGAGCAATTGATATGCCTGTGCTTCCTAAATCTTGATGATTCTGTGAAAAGTAAATTGTTCAGTATGTATGGTAATTGAGGTATGTATTTAAGTGTCTATAGGGTTTGTGGGGGAACTACAAGTGTGCACTAAAATAGTTGACTATTTACATAAAGGCAAGGGGAAACAGAAGTAATATAATCAATGGATATGCTTGATGACCCAAATTAATCACAGTTATAAAAGGCTGGTGAAAGAAACATACTGAAAAACACCCTGATGTATGCTCAATAATCCAGGTATAAAAATCTAGAAAAGCAAAGTCTGGTCAGACTTAGCTTTTTTAGATACTGAAAAACACATTATTCAGTGATCAGTAATGTAATATGCACTTTTCAGAGAAAAAACACCCCTTTCTTAGTTCAACTAAATCTTTTTTTTGTTGCTGCTTGTAAAGACAAGAGTAAAGTTTGATTAATGAGGTGCAACCATCATTATTATTATTATTATTTTCAGCTGCTCTCTTCTTCAGGGGTCGCCAAAGTGAACTATTCGCACCAAGACTTGGCAACTGTTTACCGTATACACCAGATGTCCTTCCTGACACAACCACAGACCACCGAACTACCACAGCCCTCTGTGTGGAGCAGAGAGCTGCCATCTAGGGCACCCATGGGAGCAGATGGTGTGGGTTAAGGGCCTTGCTCAAGGGCCCAGAGTGGGGAAAATGAGGGTGGAGGCAGGTGAAACCATCATTAATGGTATACATATACTGTATAAAGCAGGTTGTTGAGATTCTTGCCTTAATGATTTTATGTGGAAAATAGTTTAATCTGGTTTCTTTATTAAGTCTGTTCTGCATATAAACAAAGTTTTAAATAAATAAAACTAAAGTTGCACCTATGCACATTCAGTTTCTTTGCATGTCACATGCACACACACAATCAGCCTCTTCAGGTCTGTGCATTACTGAGCTGCATACTGGAGCGACTTGTGAAATAAAATAAATCCATTTGTTACATAGGACATAACCTCCATAACAATGTTTAATGTGGTATACGTTAAATAAATCAAAGACAATTTGTTCAAAGTGAAGACAAAAGATGATGTACAGTACATCATGGTGTTCACACACAGCTTCACCTCCAGCCAGCAGCCATAACATTGTTCTCAAATGTCAGTGAAATCTGCAGTGGGTCTCAGAGACACTATGCAAATTAAAAACGACCCTGACAATATTGTTTGCTCTAGTTGACTTCTCCAAGAACAGACGAGAGCAGCTATACCAGTGATAAAAACACAAACAGGACTTTCCCAGTCCCTCCTTTCATCTCCTGCCACACACTGCAAGGGCTTAACGCATCAAATTCTGGAAGTGATAGGATATCCCCTCAAACATCTAAACACAACATGAACATCAAACACATGTAGAACCACACACACACATAGCTAAGGCTATACCGCCCACACTCTTATGCCTGCAGTTATCTTAACCATGCTGGTTGGGAACCTTGGGCGCAGGATGAAGGAATGGGTGAAAGAAGATATGATGGGAGGACAGAGTAAGTGGGAGGTCCTGGGAAGAAATAGGTGTCAAGGCGGTAAATATCTTTACAGAAACGCAAGGGCCAACACAATGGCTATTCAAGGGCCAGCAAGAACTTATACTGGGAGGAGTAATTTAGTTATGGTTGTTGTAAAGGCTACTGTTTCGATTTATAACCGTTGGCTACTGAATTTGGTTTTAGCAAAAAGTTGAATTGTACCTAAATTTACTGTTGCTGACTCTCAGCACAAAATACAAAAGCTAAAATTTAAAAAGAAAAATTGTTAATCCAAAGAAATCCTAATAATTTCACTAAATTATGCTAAATGCTATAAGAAAAAAAAAGACAAAATAATAAAAAGAGCGAGACCGAAAAAGGGGTCTGTAAAGAAGAAAAACAAGAAATGGTGTCAGAACTCTGTCCATGTTCCCGGCTCCCCAGCACTAGTTGTACTTCCATCTGGTTATATTCCAAGCCAACTTGGGTGGCCCATCCAAAGTACTTGACATTTTGATGCACTTCAGCAGTTTTACATACACACAACCTTTGTAGAAAAATAAATGTGTCATTCGTCACCACATATGCTGATCTGTGGTGGGCTGAGCCGGGTGAGCGAGAAGGAGCACAGCAGTGGATGGAGGAAGGAGGAATTCTTCTCTGAATTCATCTCTGCAGCTTTTTAGTTTGTGTTGCATCTGTCTGTCAGTGCATGCCAAAAAAATCTAACATCAGGCAAGTATTCTTCACCTGCTTTCTATATACTGAGAAATAGCAGTAACTAATATCCTGATGCATGCTCAATAATCCAGGTAGAAAATCTAAAAAGTCCAGAGGACCAGAATTAACTATTTTAGGGCAGCAACTAATGTCAACCTAAAGAGGCTGTCACACAGTCATGAGTAACATCAGTGTATGCCAGCGTTAAAATAAAGGACACGAGGCAAACTGTAAGCATTAGCTAGGCGTACGTTTTGAATAGGTTACCAGCATGCTAATGTACGATGCCATAGGTTGTCATACGCCAAGGCTAGCCAAACATTTTGCACATGCACTCAATTTTCTGCATATGCTGATATGCTGTTCATAAGTTCGACCTAAGTTACAGGTAAGTTATGCATTCGTTCACACTCACTTCTTGTAAGTTACTCATAAGTTGACATACATTTGAAACCAGCTGGGCAATTGTGTAGCATACGTAACTTACTACTAACCTATGAGCAACTTAACTTCTAACATATCTGTAGCATATATCAGACATTTCCACAATGTACACTGACATATTCAACATATAGCTGACAACAATAGAACTTACTGAACACTTAGAGCTAGCGTATTTTCCATTGTTTTGAGGTTTAGCTGTATAAAGGATACAGTGAATTTCTCCTGGATCCATGAAGTTCAGAGGTCATTAATCATTTAGTTTCTTATCTTTACCTCTGTGTTTTTATGTATTTTATGTTGTGTCCTTTGCGTGTTGTTTTGTTGTGCAGCACTTTGGTTAGCCTTGTTGCTGTCTTTAAGTGCTTTAGAAATAAAGTCGCATGGTATGGTATGGTACGGAGAAGAGAGAGATCAGAAGAAAACATGGAAAGAGGAGAACATACTGCCAAAGTGTTTGAACTTGATATGATCAAGCACTCTGGAGTCACAACTACCTGTGATTGTGCATCCCTTCAAAAGAAATTCTTCTGAAACGCTAATGATTTGAAGGACATAGTTTCTATGTAGCAAGCCATACGTACAAGAAAAAAGTAACGCATCAAAGAGTGTTTCATGTTTGGTGGAAGATTGCTGTGTCGAAGTACATTTGCTTAACTCCCTTCAGAATCGTGTAAGCATACAACTGCAGTGGCAGAGCAGAAAATGCAGGTTTTTAGGTGACAGTTTACTCCTGTGGGTGACGAAGAGCACTGAAATCATGTTTACTGTGCTTTTTCACTCAGTCTGGTGAAGACTATCATGGTCAGATTATTTTTACTTAAGTCTGATGGACTGGCTTTTGTCAGAACAAGAGAGAAAATTACTGTCACACCATCTTTTGCGAAACAAATTACTTTTATTATTGTGTCAGGAAATGTTTTTTGATGTATTGCTTCTTTCTTCACAATTAAATTGTTTATTAATTAAAATTTCCAGGTCTCTCTTGTAAATGAGTCCACAATGCTCAGTGGGATTAACCTGCCTAAATAAAGGTTGAATGAAAAAAATTACTATATGTTGGCTTTTACTTTTAAAAATGTGCAGATTTTACACAAACAACAACAGCAACAATACTATGTGCATCTGGTGACATAAAAACGAGTAGAATGGATTTATTTGGAGCACTTCAATTTATTGGAGCAATTCAAATTCTAATTGTTTCTTCTGTCTGTAAAGACAGAATGAGGATTTATTGACATGCAGCTCTAAAGTTTGAAGCAAGGCAGTGAGCAAACAGTAAGACAGGCTCAGCATGTGAGGTCAGATGAGTTAAGAGCTCGAAAAATAAATCTTCACAGACCAGACTACTGATGTACCGCTTCTTGCATAAGTCCCGATCTCTGCCAGGTCTACATGTGCAAGTAAAGACTTGGTAGTTAAAAACTATAATAATTTTGAACCATTGACAAGAACGCACACATTGTTTCGAACGTGTCACACAAGTACCTTTTTATTGTGTTCTTATTCTTACTTTGTTTTTGTGTATGTGCTTGTTTGTATGTCCTTCAGGAAGCCACACAGGCAGTGGTTAAAGTTACATTCACTGACAGTTTTATGGGTGTAATTACCTGGTATGTGTCCCCTGCAGGTGTAATAGAAATCGCGGCAGAAGTCCTGGCAGAGCCGCGGCAGGTCTGGCCCCCTGTGTGGCATCCTGTCCATGTCCAGTGAGTGGAACAACACCTGGGCATTGGGGGAGCAACGAGCACACTTGATCCCCTCCAGGAGGTGTCCACATTCTGTGTTGTTAGTGGAAAAAATCTGGGGACCACACACACACAAAAGAGCCAAAACCTAATTAACATTGTGAGTTATTAACTTTCACCTCATACTTCACATTGCACAGAGTAAGCACTGGGTGACAATATCACCGAAGATGGGAACTGAAAAGCTGAGCTCTTTTGGGTTACAAATATACAGTATCAACAAATTCTGACCATTTGGAAACCAGTAGGATTTTTAAAGAATAAAGCTATAAAACTTGTACTGGTACTGGTTTATTTGAGAATTCCAAAAACTTAAATTGTATTTCGAAGAAAATATAATTTATTTAGGTAACCACACACACACACGACTGATGAAGTCTTTTGGATGAAAGACGAAACATTTCAACAAAAAGAAACCGTCCAGAGGACCTGACTTTGTTGGATTTCTCTAAAATAGTTGTTGAATCAAGTGTTTACTTACCTAGGTAAATGTAGATGTTTAACAACTGTTAAAATGCACCAGAATGCAGGACATGGCATCTACTTTATTCCAAATTTTATGGGGGACGACCCCCGACCCCACACCAGTGTGTCCCTCCACATTACAAATGCTTCTGACACCCCAGGATCATCAACACAATGACAAAAAAAAAAAAAAAGTTTTGAAAGTTTGCCATTTCTCGGTCTGAAAAGTCAGCTGTCTGTGTACAACAAATTATTACATAGTCGTTAAATTAGCATTACTGCACTGACGTTGTTGCACTTATGGTATTCGTCAAGCTAAGATTTTCCACTTTGTGTGTTTTGAAACCAATTATCTATGCACTGAGGTTAGACTTATACTTTTGTTTTGGAAAAATACACTAATCATTTAATTCTCTGCCCCATAGTTCTTAATCAAACAACTAAAAAATACTGTAACTAGAAAGTTCCTGGAGAAACTTTGATGGAGCCTGCCACATTGCATCCATTTAAATTTTTTGGTTTGACAGTACAGGTAGTCCTCGGGTTACGACGGTCTCGAGGTATGACGTTTCGTAGTTACAACGCATCTCCCATAAAAATATATATATTTTGAAATTTTATTTTGAAAAGCCGAATTACGCCGTTTCCGGTTTTTTGTTGTAAACGTAGCGGCGGAGAAATACTGCACTGTACTCTCTAAAAAAGCTAAGTCTGGTCCTCTGGACGTTCAAAAAACAAAACTAAACTTGTTG
>JARVGS010000548.1:27257309-27271648 GCA_031762315.1 Hypsolebias antenori
CTAAAAAGAAACTGTCCAGATGACCTGATTGAGAATTATCAGATTTGACACCTGGATTACTGAGCATGAACTTTCTTCGTGTAGACACTTTTAGAGCATGCAGCTAAATTAATAATGGTATGTTTCCATTTGCACATTGCTGACAGTGTGTGTGTTATGTTTAGACCAAAAAAAAAACATGTTTGTGAAGGTGTGAATGGAAGCAGAAGGCTTTGGGATCAGGGTATTTCTGCATTCAGTGTGATGACGGTTTAGCAGGCAGCATTTTTGGATCATTCCCTGCTGTTAACACGTTATTTATGTTGTGAACTCTTGTTCCAGGAAGAAATCTGTTCAAAATGAGCTCAGACACATCTTTAAAGGAGACCTGACCTGAATGAAGTTAGTGTCTGTTGAAAGATGTTCCTTACCTGTAACAACTTGTAACAGTTCAGAATTAGTTTGAAGGGAAGATCTACTTTAATTCAGGGTGTTGGATTGTGGAATGATTTGGAGACAGATGTTAAGGAAGCCAGATCAATCTTGAAAAAAAGAAAAGAAAAAAAAAAAAAGAAATTGGTAAAAATCAAATTGTTAAAAAAATATATATGAATGTATTTCATTGAAACTGTTTGATAATTGAAAAATTGAGTGAGTTATTTACTTGTTTTGTTATTTACAAGAAATTTTTGTTTGAATTATTTATTAGATAAATAAGGAGCAGATTTAACAAGATTTTTTCTTCATCTGCTGCCTTTCATTTTATATTTTATATTTTGTTTTCTAATTACATATATGTTAATTTATATGTATTTTATTATTATAAAATTAATAAATGAATAAATAAAATAAATAAATAAGAATACAAAATAAAAATGTTTGTTGTACAGTTTTTGTGTAGGTACTCATGTATTTACTGTGCGTTGTATTATATATGGGCCCACTCATTAGTACTGGTTCTCAGCTTCACTCACACCTGTTTCTCATCTGTAATCAACTCACGTCTTTCTTTCTGAATCACCCATATATTAATATAGTATTTAATATGTACTCAAAGTTTCCTTCACTTATTCAGATTCTCTCTTTCCTTGGTTATTCTGTTTGTTCAGTTACTTTTTCTATCCTAAACATTTGGTAACTTGAGTGTTAAATTCTTGCTCCATTGTAATTCCTGGGCCCGATATCCTTTTTTAAGATTTGCAGATTTATCGTTCAAACCTTTATTTTTAGAAGCAGGTAAAACACATCATCTTTTTTAAAATATGTTCTTTAAAACCCCCGGAAATGTGGATGTTTACCCCTTTTGACAAACAGCAATAGGGATGTGCATTTTTGTGATCTTGAGCCACATCTACAAGAATAGACAACACTGCAGAACTTACCCGCTGCATTTTTGCGTCTGAGATACTTTGCTGGGAAACACTGCCAGGGCATAGATGGCACACTGACATGAAAGCAAGCTAGCTCTGCATTGGAAACAGTGTTGCTTGGAGATCTGCTATTTTTTGACAACTCCGTTCAATGTGTGCCCAGAAGCCTGCTGTTCTTCCCCACCAGTTGGTGTAACCTGGTTGACACTTTTAACACCTGACTCTCATTTCATCCCGTCACAGTTTTCTCACTTTAGATTGAACTGCTCACACACTCTGTCAAAAAAATCTATTTTCATCTGTTGTCTGATGACGGTTTAAAAAAAAAAAAAAAAAAAGAAAATCAATTGTTCTTTTCCAAACCCAAGTACTCTAATAACATTGCTGCATTTCTCATTATCATGAGTAAAAAAAAACCTGTATTGTTTGCACATTTTGAGATTTATAGGGGTTTACATTTTTCCTTGAAGAAGCATGGGATTTGACTGCACCTGCAAGGCTGGATGAGCAAAAACTTGGGGGGGAGCAGGAGGGGGATCATGTTCTTTTATGAATCAAGATGATTAAAAGAGTCCCCTGGCAGGCGCAGAGGATATGGAATTAACATTTTGCAAAGTAATAACAGTCCCTTGGAATCATCTGTAGAAGCACCACTGATGACGAGCTGCTGATTTTACTATTTAATTGCTAGAGCTCTGCAGAGAAAGTCAAAAATCATTTGTAGAGACAAAAGATGACATAGATGTCACAAAACCCTGGAGGCTACTTTCTGCTCCCAGAACTGTAATCCATCAATGTTTCATTAAAGTCAAACTAGGAGTGTTTGCTTTGATGGAACTGACACATCAGCTAATTAATACTTTAGTGCTCTGTATTTTATCTGATGTCCAGCCCCTTCGTGTAAATCTGCTTCTTTCGTTGTTGTTGTTTTTTTTTTCCTCAAAGTAAATCAGTTGTAGACGTCAACCTGGTGATTTCTTTCAGAGGGCGTCGTTGAAATCTGTTCAGCGATTCGTGAGCTATTTGGCTAAACGAACACAGTAACACACAAGCAAGGACAAGAACATCATTGATCCACCTTTTGTTTTTGATGGCGGGCGATATTTGTTCTAACACTTTGATCAATGCATAACTAAATGCAGTTTTTAAGGGATGGGAGGGTGCACAGGGGAAGGGGATGAGTTAAACATTTAGACGTCAGATGCTTTTATAATAAGATGCTAATTTCTCAGAAATTTTTCTTCCCTTATATACACACATTTATATGATATTACATATAAAAAATACACCAAAAAAGGCAGTGTTTGTATTTGAGGTTTTAACATTTGTTTCCATATCTCTTCTTTTAAGAGTAATTTTAGGCAGCAGTTAATAGTAAAAAATGATGCATCACTGTGGTCTCAGCAGCAAATGTCAAACAGACCCAACAGGAGACCTGCTGGACACACAGCAGCTGAACACCAACAACAATACAGCACACGTTCCCTCTCAGGGTTTGGTGGAGTCAAAACCAGCTGATGAAAAGTGACTCTGCTCACATTTACAGTGTTGCAAGAAACAAAACTTGCAGTCTTTGTTAAAAAAAATGTTTTAACTAGGGGGAAATAAATAAATAAAATCTTCACACCAACTGTAAGAAGTATCACTGAGATCTGGTGCAGACTGAGCTGAGATGAAGGCGTGTAGGGTCTACTGGCAGTACAGATTATTCTAGAGATCTGGAATGTGACTTCTCTTGCAAGTAATGAGCGGGAGCTTGTGTGTGAGGTTGAGCGACACCAATTAAATATAGTTGGTTGCACCTTCACATACAGCGTAGGCTCAGTGTTTTGAGTTAGGGCATCTGAATAGCCTCTGGGCGTCTTCTTTTATGGGTTTTCCAAGCATATACTGCTGTGAGGAAACCCATGTGCAGACCAAAATCTTACTGGATATATAATAAGGCCAGCTGATCCGTAGGTATCCCTCAAGAGGAGCTGGAGAGAGGGATGTCTGAGTTTTCATGTAGGACCCAACAATGGATAAGTAGCAGATAAAAGGATAATCAGAACCCAAACCTTTAGCCCTTACAGTGAGATAATTTGGCAGCTTTAATTTTCTCAGTGAGGAACTTTGCTTATATGATATGGACCATCTTGGCCCCTAAGCAGGAAGGGCCTCTGCAAATACGAGTCATCACCTTTGTCCTATCACAAACCCCATTGTTTCTGATGGAACTGCTCTTTTCGACAGTGGCACTGCCCCCGTCCTTCTATGGGTAAGAAAAGGTCACTGAACGTTGTTGATGAATATAACAGTGACATAAAATGTAAGATGTGGCCTTTTGCAGTCTCCTACCTTCCATCTAGAGGCAGATTTGTATGTCACCATTGTCTATGTCACACTTTACTTGTAGCTTTGTACATTGTTTTTTGATCTTATGTGTTTTAGATAACTAAAATCCACTCTGGAATAGATCCAGGCTGAATACTCCTTTCATGAAAAATGTTCACTGATTCTTCAGACTGAGTTTGTTCTAACTGCCATCTACTACAGGTAAGGTTCTGTGTAAAACCCATAAGAAAACTCTAACCAGTAATTTAATAAAAATAATGCTAGTGTTTCTTGTAACTTATTTCTGCTCTGTGGTTTGTTTTTGGATTTTTATGTTTGCTAATGGTTTGGACATTTTCAGAAATAGTAGCATCAGTTTAATTTTTGCATTGGAACTAGTAAAACAGTTGCATCTATAGCATCACCTGGTTTAAAGATTTGACTGAAACTAAATATTTGAATGTAAGAGTTTTACATATACTGTGCATTTTCTGGTTTTAACATATACACATATGTACAATTACACATGCATGTACTGTATTCATGTATAGTCTGTACGGTATATGTGCGTATGCTTACTTAAACATCATTTTGTATAGATTTGTGCATCTACAGTATGTAAGAAGGTGTAGGTGAATATATAGTGATTAGCCAAAAGTTAAAAAAAAATGTTGAAAAAATAAAATAATGGTCAAAACAACAACAAAAAATACATTTATTTCTAGACAAGTAATATTTCAAGGATAATTTATTGTATAATTTTTGTTACATGATTTATATAGCATAAGTAAGTTTCTTTGTGACAGACTTGTGACCTGTCCAGGGTGCACCTCGCCCCTCGCACGGTGATTTCTGGACTTGGGCACCGGCGACCCCCGTGACCCAAAATATGGAAGAAGCGGGTAAAAGATAATGGATGGATGGAAGTTTCTTTCGGCTGCTCCCTCCTCAGGATTTGCCACAGTCAGCGAACTTGCATGAACGATTTGGCAATTTGTTTTATGCCAAATAAATAAAAATAAATCTGTGTGTGTTGTCATCATTGTATGTTCCCATACAATGGAGAAATTGGGTCTCTGCATTTAGCCTATTTGCCATGCACCAGGTGGGGTGGTGGGTGGCTGTTGGTGGTGCCCGGGGAGCAATTGGGGATGAGGTGTGCTGCTCAGAGACACCACGAGATGTGCAATGACTGGGGATCTAACCTGAGGCTTTTGGGTGCTGAGTCTGCTGCCCTGCCTCTACCCCATCTGCCCTTCCTGACAAAACCTGGACTCAAACCCGCAACCTCAGAATTACAAGACCATGGCACAGACCACCAAACTAACTCAGCCATATAATTTATAAAGAAAAATCAAGTAAATGTATTATTGCTTAAGTCATTATTGAACTCAATATGTAAAATGAAACAGAAAAACTTACTGTTAGTAAGTTTTAGAGAAGGGTGGGATTAATGTTTGTAGTTCTTCCCATTCCCTTTTCAAATATGTTTCATCTTGTTAATTTTTGTTCCAGCACTTTATTTTATGTTTTGTTCTTATATATAATTTAAATTAAACTAAACTAAATATGTCGTAAACTATACATTACAATGTGATATGATATCATGTAATGATATACTGTATGCAATATGATACAATACGATTCTACCAATGATAATATATGTGACACTACAAGACAGTGCAATACAATGTGATAAAATACTTTACGATACAATTCAAATTATGATACACTATGGGGGGATACAGTGCACTTAATTTCAATACAGTTCTGTCCAAAATATTATGCATGACCTAACACAATATAATGGAATGATATACAGTATGTTATGACACAATATGATACAACAGGATGTCTTAAAATAAAACTTCATATATGTGTGCAAATAGATATAATACGATGCAGTATTGTATGCTGTATTATTGCCCCTTTGGGGAAATCATTTTTGCTTTGGTTCTTTCACATGCCTATCTCCACACAAATAAATTCACAAATGAACCTAAAGATTTTCCTTTCACTAATACGTTTCATAAAAAACAAAGAAAAAAATATATAAAGAAACTTGAATACTTTTGCAGTCAAAACAATTTCTCCTCATTTCTTTTTTTTTAACTCCTGTTGAAAACACCGGACTCAGCAGCAGCTTCTCTTATCAAATGCTGCCACTCTGAAAGCACACGGCTATGAGGATATTTTTTACAGGACAGGCTGCTGAGGTAATAAAAAGGATGAGCTACAGCTATTTCCTTCACTATCCCTGCACAGGCCCACCTCATCATGGTTAGCTGCACCGCCCATCCCCCTGTCTTAGTTAACAGCCTGTCCACTGGTGGATGAGCTGGCTGTAAACCACACCAGGTCTGCTAATTAATTAATGTTCCCTAACCTAACTGCAGGGCTGGCTCCCCCCCATTGTACAGGAGCTGGTTGCAGTGGTACATGCTTATGTCTTTTCCCTGATTCCTGTATTGTTTTTGGTAGAAAAGCAACAGATACAGGAGCAGAAAAACAGACAGCTGTGGGTGCTCTTCAGCAGCATATCCACTATTAATCAACTTCAGGGGCCATTGTGGTCCTGTCCTGTGAACGGCGCCAGTGCAGGCGGGCAGACAGAGAGAGGAAGACAAAAACATCAGGAGGAAGAAGAGAAGACGGGGCAGGGTGGCTTCGGGAAGAAAGAAGGGGAGAGAATGGTTGGGGAGCAGCCTGTGTGCCCCCCTCAGCTCCTTCTGCGGGGATGGGGAGCAGTGCTTCTGTCTCAGTGCTGGTCCTTCGTGTTCTCCCAGATCCCGGATCCAGAGGTAAGAGCCCGATGGTGTGCCATGTCCTCCGCAGAAACATCTCGAAGATCTTTTTGGACGGGTGTTGGGTGCAGCTGTCTAAACATAGCCTGCATGAATGTCATTTATGTCATATGACTGGTTCCTTGTCTTACAGGTCTGTGTGGATTTTGTGTTAAAACCTGGTGCATGTGGGCTGACAGTGAAACACAAATGTGACTGGTCTCTTTAAATTTAGCAGCTGTTTTCCTTTTGGGTTGAATGCAAGAGTCAGTTTTTACAGAACTTTATATACAAAAAAAGGTCAAACATTTAATTGACAATTTTTTTAACGTGTTAAACTCATAGCTACGGAAGTGAAATGTCACATTTGAAGGAATTTAATATTTTATGAAATAAAACCTCATGCTGAATGGGAAATTTTGACATTGTTTCTGTGTTGATTTATGCAAACTTAACCTTGTTTGCAAAGAGGATATCCGAGTTCAATATAAACATTGCTGTGTAGCAAAGTGTCTTTTTTGTTGGGGGGGAAAAAAATGCAAAAAAACTTCTAAAGAAACTTTTCCTCCAGCTCCAATAATGGTCAGTCAGTTCTTCTGGACAGCTTCTTCTTTTTTTTTTTTTTCTGAAAAGACGTTTCACCCTCTATCCAGAGGGCTTCATCAGTCTGAGGAGTCCCAAGTAAACTGTTTTCCCCACTAAGCAGGACACTCCTTTAGTGGATCGACCAGTTTTTTTGATTTTATACCTGGATGGTTGAGCATGAACTTTGATGTTTTGAACCACTTTGGCTGTGGCTGCCTGCCTGAGAGGAGTCAACTGGGACAGGACAGCCACCAGAAACCATCTTATCACCAGCAAACTGGTTTGTTCACTAAAGAAGTGTACTGCTTAGTGGGGAAAACAGTTTACTTGGGACTCCGCAGACTGATGAAGCCCTCTGGATAGAGGACGAAACGTCTTTCTACAAAAAAGAAACTGTCTGGGTGACCAGATTGACCATTACTGAATGTTGTACCTGGATGACTGAGCATGAGCTTTGATATTCAGTGATTATGTTTTTGTAGCATTTTTTTTAATCTGTCCAGTGATTAATTAAATATTTTACTGACAGAGAGTTGACACCAACCTTTCTTTTTAATTTAATTTTTAAGCAAACATATTGTGCCATCTGAAGTGCTCAAATGATGTGTAGTGAACAGTACCACACCAAACTTTAGCGCGATATTTAAAATGAGCTGAGTTTCAGTCTTTTTCTGTTTCATACAATCAGCCTAAAGCGGCGGCCATGTTCAATTGGGTTTACTCAAAAAGCTACTCAGTTGTTGCTGAATGGCCAATAATTGTTTTCTGAGACTTTCATTTCAATCTGTCCAGTGTTTTATGAGCTATTTTGCTGACACTAAAGACACAATCATCTCTAATATTCCAATGCAAGATTATTAAAACAGCCCTCGTGAAATCAGTTCATATTTGACAGCAGGTGACATCTGAAGGCCAAGGACATCGGTTCAATCTGTTCAGACAGATTTGTTCAAGCAGAACCAGCAAACCCAGTCATTTTTATATAATCAACCATCTATTCAGTTTCTGTCGGTTTAAACTCAAAACAGACTGAATGTATGATTAGGTCACAATGTTAATTTACTTTAGAGCAATTGATCTAGTTACTTTTGACAAGAAACGCCTGATGTGTTTTTCTTTAGTCACAGTGACATCTAGTGAGCAGAACACTGAACCACCAGGACCAGATCATCTCTTACAACATTCAAAGTGTTTTTCTTCTTTGTCTTTTTAGTTGATTAAAGAAAGCATATTAAAAGCATGACTAGAAAAGTACAAAGCAGAAAGGTAAAATAGTTTTTTTAATCTTTTTCTCTAAATCAAAATAAACCTTTAGCTTTATAGTGATCGAGTGGATCAGTTTCTGTAATGGCGTTATCTCCTATCACACTTTGTTTCAAAAGCAGTTTACGAGCAGTTTCCTCTCTGTATTCTGTTTGAGCAACAGCGTTCTTTGAAATATCCTAATGCGGTCAGAGACGTTCATCCTCTTTTTGTTACCTCAGAAGTGTGCAATGCTGTGAAGCAATGAAGGACAGCAGCAAATAAAAGCATCATCTCTGAACCTGCAGCGTTTTCTTTTACCAACACCCCTGGACTTAGTAGGTTTTACATGCAATGATGTTGTCGAACAAACTTCTAATATCGTCAATTCCTTTATTTTTTCTTGGTAAGACACAATTCTTATCTACGTTTTAAAACATTCCTGTTAAAATATTCTGATAAATGACAATGATTTATTTGTAAGTTGTCAGATGAAGAGAAATATTTATTATATGTGATACACAGTGCATGTCTTAAGTCTTTTAAAAGACAATACGATTTAAAAGAGATATAAAAATCAATCATTAGATTTTTTTAATGAAAATGTTAAATATCATCCTTTAAATATAGTAGTAAAAACTATTCAGGAAACCAAGGATACATGTCATAGTTGGGATTAATATGTAATCAAGATTCAGCATTTGTTCCAGTATTCCCTGATGCATTAAGCTTCGATTTCAACAGTTTTTAAACTAATTTCTGCTTGAGATTTGAAATTTATATTTCATTCATTTATGGCTTTCTGACCTCTTTATGCATCGTCAATGAGCAAAAAGACAAGTTACGCTTAAAGATGATGTAATATAACATGAGAATGTGGATTTGAGACCATTTTCATGATGCAAAGCTAAGACAGCACCGTAAAGAATAAAAGGATAAAACAGAGATTTTTATTTAATAAACAAAAATAGATACATTTAGTTTATTTTAGGAGTTCTATTACATTTTTTTGTTTAATTTTGTTTTTTTGTGTTGTGGAAATGGTTGCAGGTTTTGTTGTGACGGCTCCTACAACAACAATAAGCATTAGTTATTTCCTTGATGAAGAACTCGTCAGCTCCAATGAAACCAGCACCACAAACATCACAACTCTCCCAAGTACCACCGACAAAATGGACATCACTGATAACGTCAACATTTCTGCACTCGCAACACAAAACAGCAGCTTTTTAGATTCCTTTACCACTGGTCAGTAAAGTGTTTCACTACATTCTCTATTCATTCATCACAACTTACTTTTTGTTTTCATGTTTAATGTTGTTGGTTGTTATGTTCCTCAGATTTGAGTCGTAACAGTACTGAAGTTTCCAGCGTAACTCGAGCTAAAGGATTTGTGACCAAGCAAACACCTCCTCCAAAGGGTCCATTTGATAAGACAACGGGCCCGATGCGTAAGTTGCACCTGCTGTTTTATATGAAGCCAGGGTTGAATGACTGTACACTCCAAATGCAAATTTTGTTTCTTTATATGTGGGTTTTTTGTTTCTAGTTTAATTGTTTTAGGCAAAACAAATACCATACCAGACCAGTTCATTTATAAAGCACTTAAAAACAGCAACAAGTTCAACCAAAGTGCTGGACAGCCTGAACAAAACAAGCAAAGTGCACAGGATAAAATAGATCCAAACAGGTAAAGATAAGAACTTTATACAGTATTTACCAATATAACAATTAACAATAACAATATAACAATATTTAATACAGACAAGTTAAAATCAACACACACATTGTCAAAAGCCATGGAATAAAAGTGTGTTTTAAAACATGACTTAAAAACAATGAGAGAGTGAGCCTGTGGTAACTCATTCCACAGTTTTAGACCTGCAACATAGAAAGTTCTGTCACCTCTGAGCTTAAAATGAGTTCATGGAACCAATAAAAGCATCTGGTCTGCTGACCTCAGAGAGCGCTGTGGGACATATGGCTGCAGCAGATCAGCAAGATAGGAGGGGGGAGAACTGTTCAGAGATTTAAAAACATACAAAATTGTTTTAAAATGAATTCAAAAGTGAACTGGGAACCAGTGCAGTGGGGTCAGAACTGGAGTAATGTGCTCTCTTTTGCCTGCACCGGTTAAAAATCGGGCTGGAGCATTTTGAACCAATTGTAAATGTACAGTGAAATTCTGACTGGTTCCAATTAGAAAAGCATTGCAGTAATCAAGCCTGGGTGTTATGAAAGCATGTAATACTGTCTCAAGGTTATTTTGGAGAGTATGAGCTTCAATTTAGACACTTGCCTCAACTAAAAAAAACATGATCTAGCAATTGTGTTTACATGACTGTTAAGCTTCACGGAAGAGTCCATTTTCACTTCCAGATTAGTGACAACTTGTTTAACGGAGCTAAAGAGGAAAGGTCAATACCATGGTTCTTGATTGTGCCATTAGGTGGAAACAACATGACGTCAGTCGTCTTCTCATTAAAACTTAAAAAAAAAAAAAATTAAAGCCATGATATCAACCAGGCAGTCAAGAAGAGGTTGGATAGATTGTGCACCAGTGTGCTTCAGAGGGAAGTAACTTTGACAGTCAGTAAAAATGAAACGGTATGCCATGTTTATGAAAAATGGCATCTAGTTGCAGCAGGTATAAAGAAAAGGGAATAGGACCGAGAATGGACCCCTGCGGTACCCCCACAAAGAGCTGCAAATACTGAAATAAAATCCTTGATGTTGACACAAAAGGTTCTGTCAGAGAGGTAAAAAAGGAAAGAAATAAAAAAGGTTCCACAAATATTCACAAAAAAAAAAGATAATAAAACACAGTAGTGGCACCTACAGAACACACTGTTCACATGCCAGCAAACCCGTGCAATATGGTGGAAATACTAAAAGTCTTTACAATTAAGGAGGAACTCGTTTTGACTATCCTTCCTTGTCTTTCCAGAATATCTCCCAAAACTTGGTTTTCTCTGTTTACATACTTGTGTAATGTCTCGTCATTGCACATACATGATGATGTATGTTGCCAGGGCTCTACCACGGTTTTTTCAAGCAAATTCACAAAATGTCAACACAAAATCTATAAAACTGACTTAATTATTAACTTTTTGTTTTGGTTTGTTTTCTAAGCCTCATCTTCGGCAGTGGACCATATCGGTGAGTTTTTCTATTTTTCAAAAAATGTGTTTTTGAAATTGTGACTGTATTCTTTAAATTCTGTGTTTTGGCCTTCAGTAATCATCATTCTGGCGGTGATCCTCCTTGTCGTGTTTGCATCTGTAGCTGTTTGTTTCTTTGCACGAAAAAGAACAAGGGTGAGATGGTTTTCTTCTTTTTTTTTTCAATTCCACCACAAAACTAATTGCTGGACATGTGGAAGACAGCATGGGTTATTGTTCTCTGTCCAGCACAAAATAAATGCCTAACGTTCCTTGTAGGAATGCATATCACTCGCCACCTTTCGTACCAGCAGTTTAAATGAGCAGAAGATAATTACTTTGAGCTTCATTGAAATGAGTCCAGTGCTTCATGACATATTGTGCTAACAGAATTTCCAACAGATGTCCAATTATGTCAGGTTGTGCTCCACTTATGTGTTAAGGATAATGCTTAGCTATTTTTTTTTTGTTTATTTTGTTAACATATTTTACAAATTTTAGCTCAGTATTTAAAAAGAATGTACGTAATAAGTTTTAGCCATTTTTGTGTTGTCACAGCCATCTTGTGTTTGGTTGACTTTAAAGGGTACTCAGTTGTAGATATTCAAACAATAATAAGTTTAATTAAAATGTGTCCAGTGGTTGAACAGATGTTTTGCAAAAAAAACGAAGAAGACCTCAATACTTAAAGGGTTTTAAACAACAAATTCCTTGTATTCAGTTTATTCATAAAGTGCCAAGTCACACAGAAGTCATCTCAGGGCACTGGACAGAAACATTCATTTAGAAAATAATAATTTATCATTATTTATCAGAGGAGCAGACTGCTTTGAATTTAACTTCATCGCAGAACTCTCCTCTTGAGCAAGCATGAAGGCAACAGTGGAAAGGAAATACTCCCTCATGAGGAAGAAACCTTTAGCAGAACTAGACTCGGGACAAGTGGTCATCTGCTTCGACTGGCTGGGTTTGAGGAACATAAAGAATCTGATGAAGTCATCACTGCTTATCGTTGTAGGGATACATGAATCAACAGAGATATGAATTTTCAGTAGACTTTATGGTACGGAAAAGGAACCTGGGGTTATTTTTATTCTCATCAATTAAAGATAAATAATATACAGTTCTAGCTTTGCGGAGCGCTTTTTTGTGCGTTAGCAGGCTATCTCTCCAGGCAGCAGTCTCAACTATATGACATCAAAAGTTGGTCCAGTAGCTGTAAAAGTTATAACCTTTTTTGTGTCTGCCAAGTTTGCTTTGTTGTGTCAGACAACTTGAAACAAATTGATTCCAACAGTTACTCATTTCTAGGTGTACATCCATTAATTGTTTTATGAAAGTTTAAATAACATTTGTTCAGTGATTTGTGATTAATTTTTTTTAACATTCAAAACTTGTTTAAGACTAAAGTGTTAATTTATAAGTTTAGAGGGGAATCACAGTTAAATATATGCACAATCACAACTACTGTACTAGAAAAAACTTTTGTGTATCAGTAAGTGGAGTCAAGCTGTGGAATAATTTGAATAATGAACTTAGACAATGTCCAAACACGAAACTGTTCATATTATCATATAAACATATGATTATTGCTGGATATACTATATAATATTATTATTCAATTATTGTTGGTGTTTCTGTTACTGATGCTAGTTTTGTGTTTTGGTGAAGTTAAAGAAATAATTCTTGTTTATTCACTGTAATTAAAATTAAATAGATACTATATTGATGGGTTAACTATCAAATACTGGTTTAGTTGTGGATTATACATGTAATAAATGCAAGAATAAGTGGTTAAAAAGTGGGAATTTTGATAAGTTTATACTTCTACCTACTCCCTTGAATATGTAAAACCAAAAAAATGTGAAATTATGCTTCATGCTGTAATTTTTTTTACATTTTGAAACAACTAAACTATGTGGTATTTTGCTACATTAAAGCCAATGACCACACACACACACACACACACACACACACACACAGTCAAAGGTTAAAAACATTGCTCTGCTTTGCGTCATTGCATGTAATAATCAGAACAGGAAACATGAAAGAAAGTTTGAGCACCTCAGTACAATCATGCAAAACATGATCACTAGGGCAGTTTTATTCACATATAGAGCTACGGCACACATAGAATTATAAATAGTACTAATTAGTGCTTGTTTTGAATGCTTTCTCCCCCCAGAGATACTCGGTTGATCTCGCCAACAGAGCAGATGAAGCCAACATCCCTCTCAACGCAGTAGAACCTGAATTACCTGCTGGAACTGCTCCTCAGAATGGTCAGCTTAAAAATAGTGCTCCACACAAACAGTATTACAGTCCACCATGTGTGTCTGTCACTGTTCACATTCCTGATCTGCGTGTCTGTTTCAGATCTACAAAACTTTGAAGGGGCTGAAACTTCAGTGAAAATGCCAGAACCAGAACCAGAAACGCAGAAGACGCAAAAAAGTAACAAGAACATACATTAATTTTTACTGTTTATAAGTGTTGCTATATATGTGGAGCCCAGATACAGTACATGTGTTATTGGCAGAAAACTGTCAGTTTAAGTTGTTTGCTAAATGTGAACTTTATTTTCTTCCTCTTTTTCTTAAGAGCTGTTAAACAGAAGAAGAAAAAAAAAAAAAACAGAAGTTCCAGTCATTGCTGAAAGCTATCTGTACATCATCAAACCTGCTGTGGAAATAATTCAACTCAATTCAGTTTGATAATATAGCGCCAAGTTACAACAGAAGTCATCTCAAGACACTGAACAGAAACATCCATATGTAAAAATTTGTAATAATTTCACATAATTTGTCTGCGAATACAAAGTAAATGAGAATACAGGTAGTCCTCGACTTACGAACGGGTTCCGTACCTACAAACCGTTCTTAACTCAATTTTAACGTAAGTCGGAA
>JARVGS010000548.1:27407201-27418915 GCA_031762315.1 Hypsolebias antenori
AGAAGGAACCCAGGGCCCACTGCACCAGCATATGGTCTCGCAATGGGTCTGAGGATCTCATCCTGGTACTTATGGTAGTCAGGGCACCCGTGGCTAGCACATAGAGGGCTGTGTGGCCATCCAAAGAAATGCCTCCCCACACCATGACTGACCTACCACCATATCAGTCATGCTGGAGGATGTTGCAGGCAGCATAATGTTCTCCAGTGTCTCCAGGCTCTGTCACGCCTGTCACGTGCTCAGTGTGAACCTGCTTTTATCCGTGAAGAGCAAAGGGCACCAATGGTGAATTTGCCAATTTTAGTGTTCCCTAGCAAACGCCAATCGTCCTGCGCGTTGTTGGGCTGTAAGCACAGGCCCTATATGTGGACGTCAGGCCCTCATATCACCCTCATGGAGTCTGTTTATGTCAGTTTGACTGGAAACATGCACACTAGTGGCCTGCTGGAGGTCATTTTGTAGGGCCCTGGCAGTGGACCTCCTGCTCGTCTTTGCACAAAGGGCAAGGTAGAGGTCCTGCTGCTGGGTTGTAGACCTCCTACGGCCCCCTCTATGTCTCCTGGTGTACTGGCCTGTCTCCTGGTATGTATTCCATGCTCTGGACACTGTGCTGAGAGACACAGCAAATCTTCTTTCCACCGCTCACGTTGATGTTCCATCTTGGATTAGCTGCACTACTTGGGCAACTTCAGTGGGCTGTAAAAAAAACGCCTCATGATGCCGCTATGCGTGAGAGCACTAACAAAATGAAGAAGTGACTAAAAGTTCAACCAGAAAGGACAAGAACAGAGAAATGACCTGTGGTCACCACCTGCAGAATCATTCTTTTATAGGGGTTGTCTTGCTAATTGCCTCTCATTCCACCTGTTGTGTGTTCCATTTGCACAGCAGCAGTTGAAATTGATTCACAATAAGTGTTACTACTTTGTGTTTTTACACTTAGCGCGGGGGAGTACGGGTACGGAACCCCCCACCATAAACGAGGGACTACTGTATTGGTGTTTAGCTTATATCTTAGTGTGTATCTTAGATCATTACATGCTGTTTCTTCTTGTACTTCATATTTTTGTTATAGTTGGATGTAACTGGGACCCTGTGTACAAAGTTTCATTCCACATCGTGTACCACATGTGATGAGAATGAAAATAAAATTGACTTGAACTTGAAAACATCCAAAATTCATGAGTAGTGAAAACACACCTATACAGTGGAATGAAATGTTCACCTTTCTTTTCTCATTTTTCAAGAATGAACAAAAACCATAAAACAACTACAAAAATACAATTAATGGGCAGGGTATTAAAATGTCATCAAAGTTTTAAGTTAATGATTAAGAAAATGTGTCTCAAAGGGACTGAAATCAGTTGAATAAATGGTTTGTGTCCATGCATTCGAAGTTTATAGGGCATGAAGATCTAACAGCAAATGTCTGCCTTGTTAAACTTTTAAAAAAATTCATTTGATGAAAGGCTATAAAAGTAATGTGCACGACACCACTTTCAGATCAAAGACAGTGTTCTCTCAGCTGGACTGCTCACTCATTTGGACCATGCAGTGGGTTTTGTTTCATAATCGGCCAAATGTTTCCAGCTGGAGACAAGTCCACACAGCAAGCAGGCCAGTGTAGAAGCTCCTTTAGAGCCACGCTGTTGTCATAATGGTGGAATGCAGTTTGTCATTGTCTTACTTCAATTGCCAGGCCTTTCCCTGAAAAGGATACCATTTGATCAATATCTTTTGCTTCTAAAATAAATATATTTTTTCTTTCTTTTTGCATAAATACCAGAACTGTTCCTGAAGACAACATATCTTTTATACGCTGGTTTCTTTGAAACATCATTGCACAAAGTGCATGCTGCTCTGCTGTTGTCTGCAATTAGCAGCACCAAATTACTAAACTGAGATAAATAGGAAGGTCAAAGTGCACAAACTATTAAAAAGATTGTTTAAAAATGTTTCTCTTCTTGAAACATTTGCAAACTGTTTGACTTTTTTTTAAGCATTTAATTTGTTGTAAGCATAAAGGATTAAATCTGAAGCCACCATCATGCCTGTTCTCTTGTGTGCAAAGCTGTAGAGGCAGTATTGTGATCCATCCTGTAGTAAAATGGATATTTTAGTTGTTTGAGTTCATCTTGCTGCTGTACCCTTTCATGGTTTCTCCACCCAAAATAAATTTAAAAGTTGAATGTGTCAGGAATTAAATAGTCTTTATCTGACTCAAATTAGGGAGCAGTCTTGCACCAGTTAATTGTATTTACTCTAAAAAAATGTGTGTCTTGTAACCCCCAGAAAAACAAAGGAATGATGCCGGTTGGAAGCCATTCTGCGGAGGACATTGAGCAGAACTATGTCCCGATGAGCGTCAACTCCCCGTCGCATCACCATTCGGGCAGTTTGCCAGAGCCAATGCACGACGCAAATTATGTGCCCATGACCCCAAGCACCATGGAGTTTTCCTCACTGGGGAAACAGGTGCCCCCACCCGCTCACATGGGATTTCGCTCAAGTCCACAGACGCCCCCTCGCAAGCCAATGTTGGGAGATTGCCAGCCACCACCAGTGGATCGCAATCTCAAACCAGATCGTAAAGGTGAGAGCTCAACGTGTTGTGGTTCTGACTGGTTTAGTGTGTAATCTCTGAGATAATTCTTCATGTGTGGATTGAGCTGATGATGCAGTATGTTATGTTGATTGATACTACACCTGGTCATCTTTGCCTGAGTCAGTCCTCATCCTCTACCACTGGTTCATTGTCATACAGCCGTCTGTACAAACTTCCTGTCTTACAGATGGAAAATATCTCCTTCGGTTTGTCTGGTGCAGGGTTCTGCAACCTTTACGTTCAAAAGAGCCATTTCTGCCCCTTTGTTCACTAAATTAAACGTGCCCAGAGTCACAATACCTGCTACAACTGGGATTCTCAACTGGTGGCCCGCAGACCACTTACGTTTGTTGGAGGGCGCTTTTCTAGCCAGTAGGGGTGACTTTATAGAACTAAAGATATCTAATGATTTTTAATATTTATTGATATTTTTACACTCTAAGACAAAATAAAAGATGAGTTTCTTGTTAAAAAAAGGAAAAAAAACTGTTTTTGCCCAGTTTCTAAAAACTAAAACAATAAACTATATATTCTTAAGTAATTTTTTTTTTTTATTGTAGAAAAATTACATATCCTACTTTGAAGAAATAAAGCATAAAGTGAAAGTGAGTATGTTTAACTCCTTGTAATGTTTCTAGTATTAATATATTTGCAAAATTAATTACAGGAAAACCGCTAAAACTAGCTCTTTTAGTCGTTATAACAACTAATAAAATTCAGTTTTATTTCTGTTTTGGTCAGAGCTTGAAAGAGCCGCTGCAGAAGGACCAAAGAGCCGCATGAGGCTCCAGAGCCGCAGGTTGCAGACCCCTTGGTCTGGTGTAATAAATACCACTATGTGTCCTTGAGCAAACTCGTGGCTTCGTTTACTGTCTGCTACATTCTCCACATTCAATAAAGTTAGCACTTGAGTGCATATTTGCCTCAAGCTCCTGAGGATCTGTGGAGCATTTTGGAGAGGGCTAGTCCTTGTGCTGTGGAATGACCCGAGCCTGGAGAACTCACCTCCTTCCTCCTTTGTTCCCATCGTTTGAATGGAGCCCTTTGATTAAAGACCTGATGTGGAATCAGGGCACAGTGATGAGGCCAAGCAAAGGCGAAAAATAAATCAAAATACTAAAGAGACAGAACTGAAGAATGATAAAGAGCCCAAAATTAAAAAAAATTGACGCATTGATTGTGATGAACATTTTCAAATGATTGTGTTGATCTTTTCGTCTGTCCTTGTGAGCATGATTGCGTAAGATTTTGCAAGTTACAGTAAATTGAAATACAGTAAAAACAACAATATTACTCTGAATATTTAGTTCTTAAAGACGACCAAGTCTTTGTTCATCTTTGTCTAAAATGCTAAAAAGGATTTCAGGACATTTGCATTTACTATCTTTTGAACATTTGCTGGAGGAAAAAGTTGTTGCTTCTCAGTGAGAAGGTCGCCTGATCGAATCTCAGCCTGTCATGTGCCTTCTTGATTTATTTATTTTGTATACAGGTGTGTAAAGGTCAGTGCGGTTTTCAATGCAGTTTCATTTTAATCAAAGTTCTTGTGGCACAACTTGGATTAATTCTCTTAACAGCTCCTCTACAAATGTTGTGATCAGTCTAAGTAAAAAAAAAAACATGTCTTGTTAACTTTGTGCTGCATTTTAGCTGCAGATTTGTATGTGCTCACATTTTACCATGCTCACTCAGTCCTTGCACACGGCCAGTCCTGCGAGCGCAGCTGTGATGTCAGTCTTTGAGTGGGAAGCTGTGGTACATGAAGTGAGGTGCATGTTGGGCAGCTTGAGCCTGCAGTTGTCATGACAATCATCATCTTTAATTCTGCTGCTCAATAAGTGACTGTCTGTAAACGAGGGCGCGGCTTTGCTTGTATTTTAATTTGCATAGCAGAGCATTTCTCACTGTAGGCCTTGATTATTGTGATCACCTAAAATAATATTTGTGTAATAAGCCAAGTCTTTTTTCACCAATCAGGTCAGAGTCCAAAAATAAGAGCAAAAGGTGTTGTTTTAGAGAGAACCGACTCTCAAACCATAGGTGAATTCCCGAGAGGACGACGCAAGGGTAAGTCCACCACGCACCTGTTTGTCTTTCTGAACTCTTTTCATTCTTTGACTTTTCCACATTACTTCATTTAGACTCTGCCTGTTGTAAAAACTGTACTGGATGATCCTATTTTTTTGTTTGTTTTGTTTTTTTGTTTTGCATTGCTTTGTGTTCAAAACATATGAAACTATCATCATCAATTCAGTCTTGCTCCATATCTTAGCAGAAGAGCATGTTGTATGGTCCTTATGCACTATTGATTTTACAAAGGTCAAAATAGCTCCTAACAATAATGTGATTTCTTAAATGCAATCAAATAAGAATAATATAGTTTTCCTGAACTTTTTACATTGTGTTTTTCTAGTCCACCATAAAAACTATGGCTGTCTGCAGTACGGTTCCATATATGTTTTGCTCACTTGGCTTTAAACTCCCTACAATTTATCCATGATACAGGGAGGCTCATACTTAATGTTTATAAAGTGGATGGATGGGTGGGTGGATGGATGATGGATGGATGTGTGGATCAGTGGATGGATGTGTGGATCGGTGGGTGGGTGTAACTTGTAAAATTCTACAAAGTACAGTATTTTGGTTATTTTAGGGCCACCGTTTATCCTAATGTGTGCGTGTGTGTAACTCCTTCTACCCACAGTAAATGTGTACTTTTTGTTTTCATAACACAAACAGTTGAATGTGTTTTTTGAAATGTTAGGACAGATTAATTTAAAGGAAAAGATATGGGGGCAGCTGTGGTTGAGTGGTTAGAGTGGTCGTCCTCCAATGGAAGAGTTGGGGGTTCGATTCGACCAGCAGTCGCATGCTGAAGTGTCCCTGTAGCCTCCGCTCCTGTTTAACGATTGGGATTTGTTGACGCCATGAAATTTTGAATCAACATATTTTTCCCTTGAAATGAAACATTCTCTCAGTTTAAACTTTTGATCTGTGATTTGTGTTCTATTCTGAATAAAATATTAGATGTTGGCACCTCCACATCATTGCATTCAGTTTTTATTCACATTTGTTTAGTGTCCCAACGTTTTTGGAATCCGGTTTGTAGCTGGATTATTGAGCGTGCATCAGGACACTGACTGTTCTGTGTTTCTTGGTTCAGGAAAACCTGCTCCGCTGGAGATCAAGCCCCTGCCAGAATGGGAGGAGCCCTGTGCACCTGTCCGCTCACCAGTCACACGCTCATTCACTCGAGAGTACGTATCTAAACATTCTGCCACGTTTTTCATAGTTCAGTTCATTTCAGTAGTACTTTATTAATCCCAAAGGGAAATTAAATGTAGCTAAATATATTTAGCTAACATCTGAGGGCATGTTGTCACCGCTCTGCTTTCCTTAGTTTTTTTAAGTGGGTTTATAACATCATTATGAGCTTGTATAATGAAAAATACAGTAGTCCCTCATGTATTGCGGGGGTTACGTCCTGAACCTCGTCCCCGGCCGCTATAAGTGAATCTATGAAGTAGAAACGCTATATTTGTTGTAGTATTTACGTACTGCGCAGTAGCTACCACTAAACTTTATATGGACACTCATCAGTCTTGGTCCGGTTCTGGTCTGGTTCTGAGCGGCTCTCTGCAGCCGTTAAGCAGCAGACGCTGGACCTTCGGGGAGCCAGCACAAAACCACACAATGTTCCCAATTGAGTCAAAATAATCCAGAGTGATCCAGATTTTAAATGTCGGGTGAGCTTCGGAAAAGACACTGGACCTCCAAGCAACGCGTGGAGTGGCTTCTTGGCCCGCAGTCAGCTCTCAAATTGACTGATGAGACTGGAAGTAGTCCTGGTCTGCTTCTGATTGGCTCTCTGCATCCTCTGAGCATGAAGTCACTACGAATAAGGATTTAACGTTTTAGTCTGGTTCAGATCAGATCAAAACTTTCTCTCCATTTTCAGCAGAAAGAGCAGCCAGAAGCACTATTGCCTTCTGGGTAATGTACCGTATTTTCAGGCGAACACAGCGTGCCGCCCTATAAGTCGCGTCAGTCCGTATTTGTCTAAAAAAGGGGGAAAATCTATAAAGACGTTGCTTTGTCATATATGTCGCATCTATTATGCATCACCGCTGACAACCTGGAAATGTGGACTGGTGTTGTGCCAAAAAACGATGGGCTGCCAAATGGCGGCCGTGGGAGCGTGCACGGGAGGACTTTAACAAGAATTTAACAAGATTAATACTAAAAAACAATTATTTGTTTGCTCAAAATTATAGTAAATATCAGTCTAACGTTTGCTTAATAAATGCACTTTGACGGTCAAATCAGCTGAATTTCAAAACCCGATACACAGAAGTAAATGCGTTCACTCAATGAGTCGCTTTGCAAATTTAACGAGATAAACAATTTGTTTGCCCGAAGTTATAGCAAAGGTGTGTCTCAGTTGAACTTTTACTTAATGAATGCACTTTAATGGTCAAATCAGCTGCATTTCAAAAATAGTTTCGCTGCTGAGGTGCTCCTGGGAGTGTGCAGACAGGGAGAAAAAAGGAAGGAGGAACACTACTCGTTGGATCGAAATTTAACAAGAAAAGCACCTAAACAATTATTTGCTTGCTTGAAACTACGTATAGCAAAGGTGTGTCCTCAAGTCTAACGTTTGATTGATAAATGCACTTTAATGGTCAAATTAGCTGCATTTTGCCGGGGTGGTGCAGCTTGTTTGACTGTTCCAAGTAACGAGCAGAATGAAGGTGGGGAGACTGTGGCAAGCCGATTGTGTCATTAATAGCTGGCGAAGATCCTCAGTCATCCAGGACATGGTAAATTCAAAAAAGTTCAAGAAAAAATTAATAAAATAAAAGTGTAATAAAATCCAGTTGTTTTTGTCTTGAACTTTTTAAACTTATTCATCATAGCCACGTTTACCTATTACATGACACAACATTATGCCATACAGCTACTACTACTCTGCTGCCATCAAGTGGCTGAAAGTGGTACTGCTCAAATTATATATATTTTTTCCAATCAGATTGAATGAAAATGGTCATGTCTCAGCCAAAAAATGGTTTATTTATACAGGAAAAAATCCATAAATATGTCGCTTTGGCCTATAAGTCACAGGGCATGTAAATTATGCAAAAAAACGTGACTTATAGGCCAGAAAATACGGTAGTTGTTTTTGACTGCCACTGCAGTGTAGGCTTATTGAAAGAAAACTACAAAATGGCGGCACCGGTCCAAAGTTTTTTTTTTTTTTTTTTGTGTGTGTGTTACCTTTTTATTCCGTACCGTCCCAGTCACGTAATATTAAATTTGACAGTCGTTGAAAAAGAGCGAGTCTGCAGAAGTTAAACCGCGAAGTAGTGAGGGACTACTGTATATTATTTTGAAAAACACGATGCACATTGTCTTAGCTGAGATTTTCCTTAACGAGTTAAACAGACTCTTGTGAAAACATGTCCTTTGATAGTGAATATGTTTAGTTTAACACTTCATACATTGCTGTAGTCGCTTTTTGGCCAAAGTAGCGCTGATGGTCTGGGGTCTGCCTCCAAGCTATATTACATTAAAGTCAGACTGTTGTCTTACCCAAGATGGGGTCTTTGTGTTTGCACCGAAACTGCATATAATGCCCCTTTCTGTGGCTGCAGGGTTTATAAATGTGGTTTTTATGTCTGCACTTGTTCACCTAGACAGTTTTTTGTGCTTGAAAGTTTCTTTGTAAACATTGTGCATGCTGCTCAGTCTCTCTAGGTTTCCAATGCCAGCGAGACCCCCGTCAGTGCATAGCACGGCCTCCAGCACTGACTCTGAGGAATATGCTGAGAATTATGTAGACATGGACCCTAATATACCCACAGATGAACCAGTATGTAACACACAACTGCTCTCTGCTCAAAGAAGTCACACAATTGTCTTTTTGAGGGTTTTTTTTAACTACAAAGAAAACAGAGAGGATCTGATTTTTTTTTTTGTCCAAACTTGTTGAATGTCTAATTTGTTTTCAGAGTCCGTTTGAAGTTCTTTAAATGAACTCTACAGACAGATACACCATAAAACGTAAAAAGTTAGGCTAATGCTTTGGGTAAATGTTGTGACTGATTTCAGAAACTTTTCAAGAATGTTCAAACGCCAGTCAGTTCTTCTCACGTTACTTGACCTGGACAAACTACTGACTGCAGGTGGACTCCTCACCACTTCAGCTCCTTCCTTGCAGTTTCCTTTCATCCTGCTGTTTTTCTTTTTTTTTAATCTGTTTGTTAGATTTCAGGGATTGTAGTTTTATGTTTGTCATTAAGTTAAATTAAATGTGGTTTCATCCTTTTTTATCTTTCCAAACAGAAAAAAAAGAATAAATTGGCACTCTCCAGCTTCTAAACATAAAATTATTTTAAGTTGACCTTACTTTCCCTGTCTGTTTGCATACAGGATTTACAATTTTCTGATTTTTCTCGCTGTTAACTAATTTTTTTCAGTTGCTTTGATTCAATATATTGCCTTATTGCTCTTTAATAACTCATGCCAGTTTCTTTCTTCCTAGTTTCTCGTCCCTCCCCGGCTTCCTCTGGCTCTGGCTACGTTTTATTTTTTCCTGCTTTTTAGTCCTAAACGTCTGCTCTTTTCTCTCTTTTTTTTCTTTGCATCTACCTCCATCTTACTTTGTGTAGAGATGAGTCCTTCTACTGCACAGTCCCCATCACCCCTGTAAAGAGGGAGGTGGAGAAACTTGACCCCATAGAGGAGGTGAGCAGGGTTGCCAGGTTAGACACAAATGGCTCGCCCTGTCAGAATGCCAGAGGTTGTTTTTTTTTTTTCCAGTTTGTATAATTATTAAGTTTGACATAGACTTTAATGTGGTATTATCAATACCAACTGCACGATGTGTGAGAGACAAATATTGCAGACTTTAAAAAGTTATCTAATCACACTATCAGTCAGTACTTTATAGTTTTGTACCATCTTAGTTCTAATCATGTCACCTTACTTGTAGTACCTGATTAACTTTGCATTGAAAGCTGTCCAGCATGCCAAATAATCATGTGATTTATGTTTTGTATCGTTGAACAGCTGAGTTTTCTTTGTTCTTAGTTCATCACCTTTGGGGAGTCCTGATAAAAGTACAAAAGTTTGCATTTACATCAACAATCTGGTTGTCTAGTTCTCATCAATAGACCAAACGAATCATTAGACCAAAACAAACCTGCCTTTCCATAATACAGTATCTATAAGAACAATCCACAGTGTGGATCTAAGTGGATTTAGTGACTGTAGTCTCTTTTTAGATAATTTATTATTCGATTTTAACAAGTACTTGACTCAAACCACTGTGCCCAGCTTAAATCAGTTTACCGTTCTTCACACTCATGGAGCCCGCAAGAGGAAAATCATCACTTGAAAACTTACTTTGAAAATTTACATTTAAAGTTAAGGAAGTCGCCTTGTCTGCCCCTCATACCTTCACTGTAGCTACAAGCAGGACATTAAACTGCTAGACTGTAAACAAAACGATGCCGGAACGCAAATATCTGAGGGTAGGGTGGGGGTGTTTGGAGGGAGTCTGGGAGTCCTCCCCCAGAAAATTTTGAATAAAGTAAATGCCATTTCCTGCATTCTGGTGTATTTTAATGGGTTGTTAAACATCTACATTCACCAACATTTGTAAACACTTGATTCAGTTCATTCATTTGTTCAACCTTTATGTAGATTGAGCATTGAGCCTGAAGGACTCATTTACAAGAGAGACCTGCAATAACTTCTAGAGAGAGCAACAAGAAGTAGCCAGACCAACAGCTCCCCTTGTGTGAATAGCGCCTGCTCTGATTCTCTCATGCAGCCTAACCGCCCCCCCCCCCCCACACACACACACACACAATGGTTCCGAGCCCAACTCTTCTCTACTGAATTCACTGTCCTCCCTGGTATTGTCCTCCTCCACATGTGAACCACGCAGGCTCCTCCTCAGGCTGTTCATGGTGGCTGCTTGTGGGCTCCTGCCCTGGTATGACAGCCTGGTGAGCTCGGCTCTCACCCACTCTACTCCTCCTGCTCCAGTACCGTCTCCATTGCCACTGCCTTCATGTGCATCAATTCTTGTTGTTTAGTTGTACAATGAGATTTTTTTTTTTTTGTGAAAGTAAATTGGACTGTCTTTTTGACATTTTGATTGCGGTTATTTTGACAGATTTGCACCGTTGTTTTGATACGTGATGTACGTCACGTGATTACCCATCAAACATTTCTCTTGTAATTTTAATAAACAAAATTTTATTAATGACCCACTTAAACAGTCAAACTGATTTGCAGTTTAGTTGTGGTGTTTAATCATATTATATTGCCCATGCCCTTAAAGGGTAAAGATTTTTTTAAGGCTAGATGTGGAAATGCTTACATGAAGGGGCAGCTCTTAGGTGATATTAGGAAGCTTGTAAATGGCTGTTATGTTTAAAATTAGTGTTTATGTAATATTAGTTTATTATAGGTTTTATTTGTTCAGGGCAGACACATTTATTCATAACTTTATTATTAGTAAGCCTAAGAGTTACCGGATCCAAGCAAACAGTTACCGGAACGCACCCTGTCAAAATATGGGGGTTCCCGGATCCTGTTTCGTTATGATCCAGCTCAAATTAAGCCCTGACTATGAGAGTTGAATAAAAATAATCACTACATGTTTTAGTTACACATTACAGTATATAGTCATATATTTACTATTAGACTCGCCTTTGTCTCTTTGTTTAGGCCTATTTGTCTGCATGCACTCTAAAATGACCTTACCCATGATGTGAAAAAGATTCATCACCTTCCAAACAGCTGCAGGTTGGCATCAGCAGGTCATACGCTTCAGGGGTCTCAAAACTTTTGAGTTCTTTCACTATAAAATATGACATTGAATGGAATAAGTAGCTGCAGAGGTCCAAGTAAGCGAAATCTGTCAGACCCTCCAGATGTTTAGGCTCCAGTGTGTTCATTAGAATCCATTTGAATAACTTTTCCTAAGGTCCTTCCCCACTAAACATTTTTTAATGTACAGATCCATCATTTTGTGAATGCTGAGCACATCTAGAAAGTTTTCCTATGCTTTTTTTTTTTTTTTTTTTTAGGAATAATG
>JARVGS010000548.1:27517276-27528862 GCA_031762315.1 Hypsolebias antenori
AAAGACCCCAGGTCCAACCGGGGATTGAACCCAGGACCTTCTTGCTGTGAGGCAACAGTGCTAACCACTGAGCCGTCGTGCTGCCTAAATTGCCTATACAGTACAGTATTGTCACACGTGTGCGTACACGTCCGTTAGCAAATGTCTCATGAACCACTGAACAGGTTTTAATGAAACTCAGAAAGCAATTGGTGGACATTGAAGTGGAAAAAAAAGATTCACTAACGATGTTCTATTTATCTTCATGGGGAGTCAGCCTCATGCCCTCTTCTCAAAGCACCATCAGAACCAGCCCCAAACTGGTCCAAGACCATCAGAAAAGTTTCATTTTCAAAGTTTCCTACAAGGAGGGAGATGAAGACGTCTGCCAAACTCTCAACCGGCTCCTTCATTCTACAGTCACAGAACAACGATTATAATACTATAATGTTCAGTTCACAGTCACCTAGAGGTAAATGAAGGCGTAGCTAATATAACATCAGAAAACATATCAGTGGAAAATATATTTACAGTACAGACATAATGCTGATTATCTTTTGGCATCAACCTGATTCAAGATGGCCACAACATCTAATCAATCTTACAAAACATAAAATTCCTATAACTCTGTCAGTTATATAAATATTGAGCTAAAATTGATTGTAGTAGCTAACCATCTCAAATTCCCATATTCCAATCACTAACCGGATGGGGGTAGTGGTGGCACAGAGGCTAGAGAAGATGGGCCTGTTATTGGAAGGTTGCTGGTTCAACTCCCCAGATTGATAATTAGGTTCCCCCTGACCTTGAGCAAGGCCCATAACCCCCTACATCGTCTGCTTCCCTGGTCACACTAGATAGCAGCTCTCTGCTCCACACAGAGGGCTGTGGCAGCATCTGGAGTGTAAACAATTGCCAAGTCTTCACTGTGTTGAAGATGGGAGCAGCCAAAAGAAACAAAAAGTCCAATCACTGACAGCTGGCATGAGATTTTCTTGTAAGACCATGCATGACATTATTTAAATTTTAAACAACTATAAGTCCTTCATTTTTCAACCTAAGCGGATCATAGTCTAAAACTGGTGTTATTAATAGAGGGTGATATTCAGTCCTTCATGTAATGTTAAGCCTCTATTTTTGTTTTTATCATTTTCTCTTGTATCAATCAACACAAACACACAACTGTTACAGTTCATCCACTGTCCACATTCTGATGCCCTAAAAACTGCATTAAAAAAAAAAAATAAACAACTATTTAGTTTTAAAGATTATTTATCCTAAATTTTTAAAGAGAATTAAGATTTTATCCAGAAGTTTGTTCATTTGGTTGCTGTCTGCAGTTTGGCCACTAGATGTCAGTAAATTCTAAATGTTCTAATTTCAAAGCAACTTTATTTAGTTTGTTGTTGTTGATCCTGCTGCAGGCGGAATCGTTAAAAACATCTGTGTCTCTGTGTTTCAGCACACCGTGGTGACCGTTCCAGGCAATCATCACGTCCACCTGAATCATCCTGAAGCTGTTGCTCAGATTGTGTCTGACTTCCTGAAGAGCAAACTGCTCTCACCGTCGGCAGGATCGGGAGATGTTCATACTCCGAAGTTATAGCAAGCACGGACTCGTTTAATAAATTCACACAAATCATGTCACACTTAGCTTTTTTCATTAACACGTTACTGTTTACACTCTGGTGGTAAAAAGTTGCCAAGTTGCCTTAGCTAAGTGACACTTTGAAAAGTGTTGAACACTTGGAAGCACTTTTTTGACATGACAACTTTGATTTAATTTGAACAGAACAAAACTCTGTCGGCTGCAGCCTCACGAGCCAGTAAACAATATTGTTAAAGGAGCATTATCTTTTATTTCATCGTAATAATTGTCAAAACCCTGGCAGAAATTATCCGTCGGCAGATAAACATTATGTTTCTGTGATCATCAGTCTGTAACTTATGAGAGAATGGAAATGTTTGAGTGAAAAAAGAGACATCTTTAATTTGTAGCTATTCATAAAATTTACAATCATGTACAGAAATTATTATAGATTTATTTTAGAACAAGACATAACTTTTGAGGCGTGGGAGGTTTGGAGGGAGGCATGTTTTGAATTTTAAGCTGTTGTGACTATAACAAATTATCCTCAAACACCATCCTTTAGCAGTTGGAGAGGGCAAACACCATCACAACATTAACATCAGTTAAAGTAGGTAAAACAAGGGCCTGTGTGGATGGTTAAACCTGTTCTGGTGTCAGCTCGGCTGGGTTATCTCTCTTAAAACATTTGGTGCCATCATGTATTTTTACCTTCTCACTGTTGAGGATATTTTGTTTGCTTGTAAGTTGTAAAGTAAAAGCCTCCACTCTTGTTTCCCTGTAGTCTTTGTGTTTCTTTAAGTTTGATGTGCACATTATTTGTATCTTCAGCCTGTTAAAAACCTTTGGTTTGTGTTCTTGTTTCAGTTCTTACTTTGAGGGTCACCACAGCAGGTCATCTGTCTTCATTTAATTCTGTCAGCATCCTCTGTCTCACCAACCCTTTGCATTTCTCATCTTCTACATCCATGAACCTTCTCCATGGTCTTCCTCTTTTCCTCCTGCCTGCAACTCCATATTTTACATCTTTTGTCCCAACATGTCTAGACATATAAGCTTGGCCTTATTACTGTTTTCCAAACCTCTTTCACTTACGGTAACCTCCCTTCACTGGCTCCTTGTGTGTATTAGAATAGATTGTAAAATTCTCCTGTTGACCTATAAGTGCCTAAAGGGCCTTGCACCCCTTTATCTCTCTGAGCTACTGGAACCATATGTTCCCCTGAGATCATCTGATCAGCTTGGCTGTTCCAGAAACAAGATTGAAGCTCAGAGGTGATCGGGCTTTTTCAGTCACGGCCCCCCAACTCTGGAACAACCTGCCCCCCAACATTAGGCAGGCTACCTCCCTTCCTGTGATCAAACCTGCTAAAACACATCTGTTTTCTCATTTTCCACAGTGTGAGTTGATTTAGTATTTTTGTTCCGTGTTCTTATTATTTTTTTTAATTTAATGCTTTTAATTAAAATTTCAGTATTATCGTTGGTGTTTTTTTTTCTCCATTCATTTTACTCCCATTGATTATTATTGTTAAGCACAACGTCTTTATCCATACCCATACTAATATCCTCTGACCTGTTAAGTCTTTGAAAATATTGTCTGAGGCTTTTAATGAAGAATAATGTCTTCAAAACACTTCTGTTTGATAGAAAACCAGAGTGGTTGACTTGTTGATATGTGTGAGAGCATCTTTCTGCATAAACGATCTTTGGCGGCTCCATAACTTGGCTCGCGCTTAAAACGCCATTTTTTTCCCCAGTTGATATTAAGAATGAACGTTCAGCAGTTATATGGAAATAATTCACAAGTTATTAATGTTATAGACATACGTCAGTTAAAATATTGTAAAATATTTAGCGTAATGTTTTGACGTCGCGTCGCGTAAAAGTGACGTTTCGCTTGTAGTACGTATTAAGATGGGCGCCAAATTCAAGCTGAATTAAGCTAGAATGTGATTTTAATGTCACGGACACGGGGCTGCAGTCTTTCGACTAAGAAGGACGGAAGTTCACACGGAGCAAAACCATCCGAAGTGAGCGACTAACCTCAAACGACCGAGCTGCTTCGCTTCGGTAAACTAAAAGCTGAAAACTTAGTGCATGTAAAATTAACAGAGTTGCAGCCAATTTACAGTAGTTTCTTTTCTTTAGGTCAGTTGGCTGTGGCAGCCATCTTTAATTGAAACAAAATATGTTGAGGTGCTCAGAACTTCATTAAATTGTATTCAGTGGTTCAAGCAATGCAAATAAAACAGACTTAAGTGTTTTTGCTTTTCAATGCTAGATTGTCTCATCCAGGCTCCTCACAGAAGATTATAGAAGAGAGGAGGGAATGAAGACTGAGAGCTCCTCAAAGCGGCTGAGGTCCAGTCCCTGTGCAGAGGCTGACGGAGTATTCTGTCCACCATCAGGACAGGATATCCAGGAGACTGTCCTCAGTGGACATAAGCAATCTGGAGCCAGCAAAGTGAGACACCCCCTCAGACTGAAGTGCCAAAGTGAGAAGGTGGATCAGACTGTGACAGTCTCTCAGTTACTCACAGCCTCTGATGTGATCCCTGGAGGTAGAGCCTCTAATCAGTAATCCACCGTATGTTTTCTGGCTTCATAAGCCGTTTAAAATAATCCGTTTTCTCTTTGTCTTGTGTAGATTCCTGTTCTGGTGAACTTCTGTGGACAGATAAGTACAGTCCTCGACGCTCAGACGACGTTGTCGGTAATTCGGCCTCAGTAAACAAACTGCACAGGTAAAACTTTTGTCGGCTCTTGAGCTTTCATGTCCTGAAATTTGACGGGAAGTGAATATCCTTCCTTTCCCATGTTTTTGGTGATCAGCTGGTTGAAGAACTGGAAACTAAGAGCTGCCAGTGATGAGAGGACAGATGCAGAAGAAAGGATGCGAGAAGAACACAAGTTCCAGATTTACGGTTTTCACTCATGTTCTGTCATTTAAAAAAATAGATGACGTGACTGAAAAATTACAGCAGTACGACTGAAAACACTTTTTTTTTTTTTTTGGTTAATACAATTAAAGACCTCTTCCCGTGCAGATTCATGGGACTGCGGAGACTTCCAGGGCGAGGCTGTGTGGGATAATGGCGGGGAGGAACCTTTGTGTAAGGCCTTGCTGCTCACAGGACCCCCAGGCGTCGGCAAGACTGCTTCTGTGTACGCCTGCGCTCAGGAGCTCGGCTTCAAGGTGGGAATTTCAAAACCGTTCTTTAAAACCTCACAGGTGGAGGCTTTGTCACCCACGATCAGTTTGACTTTCACTCAATACTCGTTGGATAATAACAAACAACCCTCCCGCAGCCTATAGTGAATATTTACTTCAACAGAATGATCAAATTATGTCTGAACAGCTGAAGGTCCCTGCTGTTAAAATGACGTTTTAACTTCTATAACTTCAAACTAGAGTGAACGCTGGGTGCTGAAGGACTTTTCAGAGGTTTGATGAATGCACTGAAAACAAGTTGTTAAAGCTAAATAGACTCAAACATTAGCTGAAAATCAAAAGCTGCAATATAGTGGTTAAATAAACTCAAAGTGGCCAAAGCTTAAAGCAGCAATATGTTTGCAAAAAGCAGCAAAAGGTTTAGCTAGAAGTAGCAAAAGGATAACTAAAATCCAAACACATTAAAAGTTTAGCCAAAGCTTAAAGCAGCAAAAGGCTAGCTTAAAGTACCAACGTTTAGCTGATCAACTTTAAAAATGTAAAGGTAGCAAAATGCTAACATTTTTCACTTTTATTTCCTAAAACTTAACTTTCTTCATAGAGCTTGAACAATAAAACACGATGTGAACCCCGTCAAGGATGTAACATGCAGGTCGTTTGTTTTTAGCAGCCACCACAAAAAAACAGTGTCTTAATTTCTTGATTATTGCAAACATGAGGAAAATAATATTTTAAGCAGCGGCCTACAAACCCTTCACAAATTATCAAAGTGGATGCAGACGTGCTGCAGTCGTTAGAGGACGAACGTTGTTTTTGCTGCTGCAGCGTCGTTTTTTAAATGTAGTCTCATCAAGTAGACAGTCTGTGTCTAGATACAGTACCGTATGTATTTTTCCCCACCTGTTGCAGTTTGGTCCCTCACTCTTGAAAGTAACACTCACTAGTACACACACACACACACACACACACACACACACACACACACACACACACACACACACACCATACAGCAGTCATAACTGTATGCTTTTTTTTTTGTCTTATTCCACTCAGTGTTCAACAGTTTTAACTTTTCAAATCCTCTCACAATGCAGAGTACACACACTCTTACTCTCATTGACTTTTATTGTATCTAAGCTCTGACACCCCCCACCCCTTTAGGTGAGGGGTCTGTTGAACTTGTCTTATCAGCTACATAAAATTGTAGAATTGTAAAAAAAAAAAAAAAAAAAATTGATGACCGGAGCCTTCTGCCACAACTTATAGTTTTCACAGAGTAATTGTTTGAGGCTTACTTTCTAGCCTGCGTTTCTGTCTGCCCGTCTTGTTAAGACGCAGGTGTGTGGTTACTATGGTGATCCTAATCAGCCATCAGCAGCAGCCTTAATATTTCTTTTGATGTTCTCTTTTCACATTTTACAGTTTAAACATCAAAATGTTGGCATTTCTTCAACTTAGGTACCACCCACCAAGGAAAGTTAGCATGTGTGTGTGTGTGTGTGTGTGTGTGTGTGTGTGTGTGTGTGTGTGTGTGTGTGTCTTCAACTCCATCCCTTTTCATCACTGATCTTAGTCTAAAACTCCATCAACAAAGCTGGCAGGTGATGGATCTAACAGAAGAAGAGTGGAGATGTAGCAGCTCACTGAGGTGGAGGGAGTTTCGGTGGAAAAGTTTGATAAGATACTTATTGCATCATGAAAAGGAAAAAAACATATATAAGTCATTAGGGCTGGGCAAAAGCTCTATTTTTAAAATATCAATATAATTTTATTTGTGATATAAACGATATAGTTCTACTTGAAGATTCGCCAGCTCTGCTGTTCTTTCTTCTCCCACATGGCCCCTCCTCTCACTCACTTCAAACTCAGCCCCTACCCTCGTCCTCTCCCCCGCTTCCTGCTTCAGCCGCCTGAAGAAGTAGAGTCTCTGATGAACTTTCTTGATCAGGCTGGTGGTGTTGTTGCCCCAGCTGAGGTTATCGTTCATGTGTACACCCAAGTACTTGTAGCTGGAAACCACTTCCACCACAGACCCTCCTATGCTCAGGGGTGGGGATGGGGTGTATGTGTGTTTGTTTCCTCTGAAGTCCAAGACCATCTTCTTCATCTTCTTCACATTGGTGTGAAGGTTATTCTCTTTGCACCAGCCCTCCAGGTGTTCCACCTCCTGCCTGTAGCTGGACACATTGTTTGTGATGCATACTACCGCTGTATTGTCTGCATACTTTACAATATGACAGCCTGAATGGGTAGGTGCACACTCCTACATGAGCAGAGTAAACAGGCGGGGGCTCAACACACAGCCTGCGGGGAGCCAGTGCTGAGGGTTATGGTGGAGAATGAAAAGTTGTGGATCCTCACTGACTGAGGTCTGTTTGTTAAAAAGTCTAGGACCCAGTTGCAAATGGAGAGGCTTAGTCCTAGTGTGAGTAATTTGGAGGATCATGATGTTGAAGGCAGACGTGAAGTTCACACAGAGCACATGGACATAGGAGTCTTTCTGCTCCAGATGGGTGAGAGCAGTGTGGATCACGGTGGCGATGGCATCTTCTGTAGATAGATTCTTGCAGTATGCGTCCTGATGAGGGCCCTCACTGATGTTGATGGTTGTTTTGATGTGGGTCATGACCAGTCTTTGGAAGCATTTAGTGACTGTCGGGGTGACGGCTACTGGCCGATCGACATTCAGACCAGTCACTGTAGAGCTTTTTGGCACTGGGATGATGGTGGAGGTCTTCAGGCAGATGGGAACTGTCGCCAGGGTAAGTGAGGAATTAAAGATGTTGGCCAGCACCTCGCAGAGCATATCGACACATTCTTTCAGCACCTTCATGGGGATGTTGTCTGGGCCAGTAGTTTTATAAGGATTAGTCCTCCTGAAAGTACTCCTTTCTTCAGCTGAGGTCACGCTGAGAAGCTCTTCTTCTGGCGGTGAGGTGAGTCTGGTGCTGGGTGGTCTGTTGGGGTCTTCAAAGCATGCATATAACTTTTTGAGGGCATCAGGAAGTGATGGGTCCCTAGGGCCATTGTGCACCTCTGCCTTTATAATCTGTTATACACTTAATGCCCTTCCACATGCTCTGTGGGTCTTGTGAGGTGAATTGACCCTGGATTATCTGTGCATATGTGGCTTCGGCCCTCTTAATACCAGCAGCCAGCCTTTTCTTGTCCTTCTCAGCTCCTGTGAGTTGCCAGACCTGAAGGCAATGTCCCTGGTTTTCAGCAGGGTCACAGAGGTCACTGGTGCCCGTGTCCAGCCATTACTGTGAGGGAGGCAGAGGACACCCTGGACATGTCTCCAGTCCATCACAGGGATACAGACAAACAAGACAAACAACCGTTCACTCTCTCACACCTAGGGTCAATTTAGAGTTACCAATCAGCCTAACATAGATGTTTTTGGTCTGTGGGAGGAAACCGGAGTACCCAGAGGAAACCCACGCATGTATTGAGAGAACATGCAAACTCCACCCAGAAAGGCCCCCGGACTGGGATTTGAACTGGCGTGACCTGACTGCTGACAGGCAGCAGTTCAACCAACTGCACCACCGTGCTGCCAGAGAAAACATCTAATTAAAAATAAAGAACATTAAAATATTTTCTTCACTTTATTACCGTAATAGTTTATTTATTTATTTATGTATTTATTTTACAAGAAGCTAAATCTTCAAGATTGGACTTGTTTTAAGATGTCAGCAATCCTCTTAGATCTGGCCCTCCTCTGACTAGTTATCTCCAGTCCTGTCAGAAATAAATGGTTTCTCCAAGCTGAGGTGTCTGCAACAGGTAAGATATTATTTTTAGCTTCATCGCAGAAACTCACTTCAAAATGGCCCACATGTTCCTTTAAGCATTCTTGCTAGACTTCCACATGAATTCTAAATACTGTGTTAGGATTTGTGTAATTGGATTCGAACAAGACACCGGGCAACAGGAATGGTTTAAAGACTTTAATAAGAAAACTCTGCTGGTGGAGGTAGAAGTCCAGGAGCGAGCCCAATCTGCAGAGATATGAGAGGTTAGGGGACTGAAGGGTTCTGTGGTGAGAGGTGAGAACAGAAGAGCATCCACTAACATTCAGATGAGATGAGTGCCACCTAAAAGAGTTGGACAGGGTGATTTCACCATAGCAAGCAGGATCGTAGCAGAGGGGTAGTTTGGGGAGATCCAGAGGCAATATCCAGGAGTAGAGCAGAGAGTCAGTACAGAGGAGGCAGAGGTCCAATAATAATTCCAAGAGGGTCATCCAAGAGACGTTAGTACTATATCCAGAAGAGAAGGTCAGAGCCTTGATGAGAGGGGTGAAACAGTAACAGACAAGGAGCAGGCAATTCAGCAATCCAAAAAGACAGGCATGGGGTCAAAGATCAGGCAAACCAAAAGAGCTGTGACAGGAATGCTGGACATCAATAACCACAAGAGATTTGATAATCTGGCAGAGTGTGGCTATAAGCATGAGGCTTAAATACTGCTTTGAACAGGTGGACAGAATGAGCCTGATTGAGTGGAGGTGCAGAGGGGCGTGACTTGAAAGCAAGGCTTGTGATCAGAGCATGAGAGGAAAACAGACCATGACTTGGCAGAAATGTGACATACTGTATACATTAGGGGTGCAACGGTACGCTAAAATCACATTTCGGTTCGGTTCAGTTTCAAGGAGGGCTCGGTTCGGTTAATTTTCGGTACCCAAAAAAAAAACTAAATAAAGACTTACAAAACGTTCATTTTGAAAATATGCCAAGTAAACAATAAGTTTGTATAAAAATAAATAAAAGTCACCCATTTGGATGATATTTTAAATAAACTGCACTCTTTACAATAAATAAACTATACTAACAATAATAAATATTTTAATAAATACAATAACAGTCAGAACCAGAACAATAAGCAGCAACAGATCATTTACAATCTAATCAAGTTTTAAGTTTTTGTCCAAAAAGAGCAACTTGTCCACATTTTCTGTCAAAAGCACAGATCTAGTTGCAGTGAAGATCTCCAGTGGTGGAGAAAACCACTCACTAACAACATGTAGCAGGAATAAAGAGGTAGAGTTTTGCTAATTTTGCAGTGTGGCTGTATTTGGCCTCATTGTCTTTCCACTAAAGAAGAGTCAGCTTCAAGGGAGGGGCCCCCTGAAGCTCTACTCACAACCTCTTCTTGGACCTGCTCCAGAAGGGACGTGCTACTTCCCACCGCTCCCTGGAAAGGTTCAAAGAGTACACTCATCACAGACTTCTTAGCTGGAGGTGGATGGTTTCCCAGAAGATGAAGAACACTCTGCTGCTCTCTCTGTGACATCCTCAGAGTGCAAAACAACACAAAGTTGTAAAAAAAAAGAAGAATTAATAAGATAATTTTAAATTAAAAAAGTTAATTCATTCAACCTTTATTTAGGCAGGTTAATCCCGTTGAGCCTCAAGGACTCATTCACAAGAGAGACCTGGCTACAAACAAAGAATGATGACAACAATAGACAGTTATAAAAGAGGCATACCGATTTATGTATTTATTTATTTATTTATTTATTTTTTAACAAATTAAAATAAGGTGGCAAAAAAGTAGCAAAAACAGCTAGACTATAAGGTGAATGTAGAAAACTAAAAACAGGAGCATGTCTGCATTGGTTCTTGCCAGGAGTTCAACAGATGTTTGAAGCCACTTAGAGAGGTCAAGGTTGAGAGCTTCAGATCTTTTTGCAAGATATTAAAGGAAACATGAGTATGAGAAGGCCCTTTTGTCTAGTTCAGCCCTCACTGAGGAAACACTGCAGGTAATAATGTCCTGAGAGCGCATGCTGTAGCTGCACTCACACAGTGACATGTAGGAGGAGATGTATGAAGGTAGCAGACCAAGAAAGAAGAATTCTATGCTCCCAACTTTGTGGAAACAGTTTGGAGCTGGCCCCTTTCTCTTCCAACATGACTATGCACCAGTGCACAAAGTAAGGTACATGACATGAATGGCAGAGTCTTGTGTGGATGAACTTGACTGGCCTGCACAGAGTCCTGACCTCAACCCAATAGAACACCTTTGGGGTGAATTAGAGCGGAGACTGAGAGCCAGGTCTTCTCATCCAACATCAGTATGTGACCTCACAAATGCGCTTCTGGAATAATGGCCAAAAATCCCCATAAACACACTCCTAAACCTTGTGGACAGCCTTCCCAGAAGAGTTGAAGCTATGGTATGCAAAGGGTGGACCAATGTCATTTTTTCCCCAAGATGGCACCAGTGTGTAGGGCTTGCTGTCCCTCGCTCTTTGCTTTTCTACTAGTTTTGTTAGTTTTACAATGCTTTGTGCAGTGTACCAAATCATTTTTACAGTTTGATCGTCGGGCACTTTTGGAGTTCTGTACATTTGGTGAAACGCCTGCGGAGTTTTTGCACAGCAGTCAGCACTGTCCTCCACCAGTTCTGTCCGAGATTCCTGCATTTCTTCTACGTGACCCTGGCCTTGCTCCTGGGAGGAAATGTTGCACACGTCGTGGGAAGCGTGTGGGGGTTTTGGTGAAACTGAGGCACTGTGTGGATTATTCTGTCAAGAGTGATGGGGCTCGCTCTGGATCTGATCCCCTCTCTGACCCGTGGTGCTCCAGGGGCCCAGCTGCTGGACAGCTACCCGTGCGCGCAGTCCATGTAAACAACTGAGTTGTTTACCTGCGCACCGCACAAGCCGACCTGGAGGTGCTCTTTTTCAAAATCTGCGCCTGCTGGCACGCGCTCCCCCCACCATGGCTGTGTCTGCGCTGGACCCTATCAGGATGTGTTTAATCAACGCAAGTTCTGTTTCCAACAAGACTTTCATCCTCATTGACCTTTTTTTTTTTTTTTTAAAGACTATGAG
>JARVGS010000548.1:27615476-27634550 GCA_031762315.1 Hypsolebias antenori
ATTGGCTGCCAAATGGCGGCTGCGGGAGCATGCACGGGAGGAATTTAACAAGATTAAATCTTAAACACAATTATTTGTTTGCTCAAAATTATAGCAAAGATGTGTCTCAGTTGAACCTTTACTTAATAAATACACTTTAATGGTCAAATTAGCTGCATTTCGCCAGGGCGGTGCAGCTGCTTTGACGGTTCCAAGCAACGAGCAGAATGAAGGTGGGGAGACTATGGCAGGCCAATTGAGTCATTAATAGCTGCCGGTGAAGATTCTCAGTCATCCAGGACATGGTAAATTCAAAAAAGTTAAAAAAAAAAAAAAAACATATAAAGTATAGTATAATAAATAAAGTCCATTTGTTTTTGTCTTGAACTTTTTTGAATTTGTCATTATAGCCATGTTTACCTATTAAATGATACAACAGCATGCCATGTCATTATTACTACTCTGCTGCAATCAAGAGGCTGAAAGTGGTACTGCCCTTTTTTTTCTTCAGTCAGCCAAAAAAAGGTTTATAAATACTGTATGGGAAAAAATCCATAAATATGTCACTTTGGCCTATAAGTCGCAGGGCATGTAAATTATGCAAAAATAAAAATAAACAGCGACTTATTGGCCAAAAATACGGTAATACAGCTGTAAGATTATTTACCTGCATGGATTTGTGCGTGTTCCACAAAGTCCTGTTTTCTTCCAAAGGCTGCTTTACAAACTGAGCAGCTGAAAGTGTTTTCTCCTGTGTGGGTTCTTGTGTGACGCACAAGATTCTGCTTCCACTTGAAAGCTGCCTGACAGATGGAACATCTGAAAGGTTTCTCTACAGTGTGACGTTTCATGTGGCAAGTCAGAATATATTTGCGGCTGAAGTTTTTGCCACATATTGAGCAGCTGTAAGGTCTCTCTCCAGTGTGGGTTCTTGTGTGTTCATCTAACTTTTCTTTCCATGGAAAAGCTTTGTTGCAAAAGAAGCAGCTGTATGAATTTTCTTGAGTGTGACATCTCATGTGAGAGTTTAAACAGTCCTTCCTACTGAACTTCTGACCACAAATAGAGCAGTTGAAAGGTTTCTCTCCACTGTGGGTTCTTATGTGTTGCACCAGGAGATAGTTAAATGCAAAAGCTGCTTTACAAACCGAACAGCTAAAAGGTTTTTCACCAGTGTGGATTCTTTTGTGTCTTATCAGACAAGACTTGCGATTGAATGTTTTACCACAGTCAGTGCAGCTGTAAACCTTTTCGCTCGCAGATCCTGTATCACCAACAGGAATTTTATTATTTCTGACAGAAATTAAGGCTGACTGAGATTCAATGATGTCCTCCCAGTTTTCATCACTGACTTCCATCTCTGAAGAACCAGAACTTTGGTCTTTAGAATCTGAATATAGATCTGGATCTTCATCTTCTTCAAACTTAACAAGGTCTGGACTAAACGTGAACTCCGAGATGTTGCTCTCCATTTTTCCCGGTTTAAAACCTGGAGGCTTTTGGTCCTCCTGGTCCAGACTGGGACATCAGTTCTTGCTGCTCAGGCTGAAACTCCTCTTTGATCACAAACAGCTGCTGCACATCTGCAGGAAACAGAAACACAGACAAGTTATAGTAAAACAGCATCTTCAATAACGACCTGACAGACAGGCAGCAAAAAAAATTAAATAATTAAAAATAATAAAACAACAGGAGAAATACATTTACACAACAGACGACAAAATATCGGCTTGCACAGATCAACTTGGAAACCAATAAAATATCTAAAACAGATGCACAAGTAAAAATCTAACAATAAAAAGTAAAAACTAGATTGCTTAAAGCAGATGTAAGGATCATGATGTCCTTACAGAGCAATCAAAAGCAGAAAACTGACATGATTAACGGCCAAAGGAGGTACACGCTTAAGACAGGTGCATAGATTAATGTATTTCTAGAACAAAGAGAATACTATGAATGAAAATACACATTGAGTAATGAACAGATGTTTTTTTTAACAGAGGGTTTTATTAATCAAAATAGATCAGTGTGAAAGTGAAGACCAGTAATATTAAATTACCATTGACCACTAGTTCAAATGTAAACCACAATACTGTAGTCTGTTTTGAACTGTTACAAATTATTCTGAAAAACAAACCTTCAGCATACAAAAGCCAATCTACCTGTTTCACATCATGTTGGTGCAGGCTAGCAGTCATCTGGGACATGGCAAACTTAAAAAGTCTTTTTATAAACGTTATTTTTTAGATGTTTTTATATTTTCATCCAAGGAGCTTTACCAATTCAAATTGAAAAGTTGCAAACCTATGCAACCATTTGCAAGCTGTAAAACTAAACTGTGTGGACAAACTCTTGTAAATCACTCTCCTTTCCTTTTCTACTGAGTGTTTGTTGGTTTAGTCCATGAGACAAGTCTTAGGTTACGTGCAATGATGCAAATTAGTGTGAAACTGACAGGTGATTATTCAAAACTGCACTGAATGTGCTGTAAAGCTGAATCCACTCCAGTTTCTCTCTGACGTGAGAAACTTTCCATCTTCTCTGTCCAAATAAATATGAAGATTACAGTAATCAAGGGAATCCCTCATCTTTGAGATGAAGAGGTGGCACTGTGATTGGTTTCTCACAATTGTGCAAGAGGCCAAAACATTCCTCTACAATTAGGTTTACACACAAATTTATAAAATCAACCAAAACAAGCTCATGCACATGTCTGTATCTGGCAACTCAGTCATCTGATCCAAAACTCTTGTCAGTGTTCAAATTTCAGCAGAAAACATGCATTTTTAAACTGTTTAACTTAATTTGTGCTTTTCGCTCATTTTCATGTTTGTTTTTGCGGGTTTAAAACAGTCTTCAGTTGTAGTCTCAATACTCACCGTGTTGCTTCGTCTCCTTGTTGTTTTGTCTGTCGGTCTTTTCTGCAACTCTCTTAACATCTGAGTTGCTGAGATTTTCACACGATCACAGCAGAAATTACTTGTCTTAATCTCCATCAGAAACACGGTCTGCTCTCCGTCAAACCGTCGCTCTGACTCGCTGTTCAATCAAGCTAACCTTCAAGCTAGCATGCTAAGCTAACACGCTACGCTAACACTTGTGTGGCGCTCCCGAAGACAAATCAACAACAAAATAAAATAGTCCACAAGAAAGCTAAAAGCTCAGCGTCCATTAAAATGACAAGATTCACTGAAGACTGAATCAGCATGACGAATATACACGGCTGATTTACTGTTTTTAAAGAACTTAGCTTTGTTTTCTTCTTCGTTGGATTTATGTATGGAAAAACAATGAGTTGGAGCACTACCGCCACCTAACGCCAGTGGTTATGGAAGCAGCTGATCATGTAAACAAACTGCTCAAGACACCAATTCAGTTTTATCTCCTTTATTTGGCTTCAAAAAGGGACAAAAACAAATTGGTGATAAAAAAAAGGGCTGAGTTTTAAAGTTAGGATTATTAAAAAAAACTGTTATAATTATGACTTAAAAATCAATGAGATATGGTCACAAATTAATTATGAGTTTCAGTCATAAAATGTCACAGTTGTAATTTGTACCAGTTTTTTTGAAAATCACAAGTTTAAAAAATTGTGCCGTCAAAAAAAAAGAAGCCATCATCTTCTTAAGTTTGTTTTAAAATGTTCAGCTAGTGTGTGACACAAGTCATAGGCTAAGATAAACTTTTAAAAAGCTGAAAGTATTCAACTCATGCAACTTTCTTTTGAAATTCATATGAAAACATGGACTTTTACAATCTCAATGAATTTTACAATACCTGTGGGCAGAGTGGAACTTTCAGTAAAACAAAACTCACTGTAATAACAAAAATACATTTTATTTTCCGTCATTTATCCTGAAACTTTTAGTACATTAGGACATTTTTAACCATACTGAAGATTTGAACAAACTGTGCAGCTGAGAGGTTATTCATGTGCATGAATTCTTGTGTTTCACTAAATCCCGTTTCCGTCTAAAAGCAGCTTTACAAACAGAGCAGCTGAAAGGTAGGTTTCCTGCATGGCTTTTCACGTGTGGCTCTAAATAGCGTTTATACCTGAAAGTTGCATTACAGATGGAACAGCTAAATGGCCTGTCTTCTTCGTGAGTTCTTGCGTGGTGCAAAAGAGTTGATTTAAATTTGAAACTCTCCCTGCAGACTGAGCAGCTGAAAGGTTTTTTCCCTGTGTGACTTTTCATGTGAAAACTCAGATTTGATTTGTAGCTGAAACTTTGACCACACACTGAGCAGCTGTAAGGTCTCTCTCCAGTGTGGGATCTTATGTGTGACACTAAAGTGGATTTCCGTTTAAAAGCTGCGTTACAGTAAGAACATATGAAAGATCTATCATCTGTGTGGATTTTTGCGTGTTCCACTAAATCCGGTTTTCTTTTAAATGCTGCTCTACAAACTGAGCAGTCGAAAGGTTTTTCTCCCGTGTGATCTTTCATGTGATGAGTGAGACTTGACTTGTAAGTGAACCTCTGGTTGCAGACCGAGCAGCTAAACGGCTTCTCTCCGGTGTGGATTCTTAAATGTTCCTCACAAGTGATTTTCCGTTTAAAAGCTGCACTACAAAAAGAACATACGAAAGGCCTTTCCTCGGTGTGGATTTTTAAGTGTCCCCTCAAATCCTGCTTCCTTTTAAACGCTGCTGTACAAACTGAGCAGCTGTAAGGTTTCTCTTCGCTGTGACATTTCATGTGACGAGTCACAGCGTACTTGTGACTGAAGCTTTGGCCGCAGACTGAGCAACTGTACGGTGTCTCTCCGGTGTGAATCTTTATGTGCTCCATTAAATTCGTCTCACACTGAAAACCTCTGTTACAAAAAAAGCAGCTGTAAGGTTTATCGTCTGTATGGATCCTCATGTGATATTTTAGACCTACTTCGCTACTTAATTTCTGACCACAAAGGGAGCAGCTGAATGGTTTCTCTCCACTGTGGTTTTTCATGTGTTGCAGTAAGCTAGTTTTCCTTGTAAACTTTCTGTCACAAACAGAGCAGCTGAAATGTTTGTCTGAGCCGTGTGTCCTCATATGCTGCAATAAGTTACCTTTCCTGAAAAAAGCAGCCTCACAAACAGCGCAGCTGAAAGGTTTCTCTCCACTGTGCGTTCTCATGTGTTGCATTAAAGAAAATCTCCTTGTAAAAGCAGCTTTACACATGGAGCAGCAGAAGGGTTTCTCTCCAGTGTGGACTCTCATGTGTTGTATTACAGCATGTTTCCATGCAAAAGTTGCTTTACAGACTGAGCAGCTGAAAGGTTTTTCTCCTGTGTGGACTCTTCCATGTCTTAACCAATGTGACCTCTGGTGGAATGTTTTACCACATTCAGTGCAGCTGTAAAACTTCTGACCGCTCTCAGATCTTGTATCACCTGAGATGGGTTCACTGTTCTCCTCACAGTTTTCATAACTGACATTCGCGTTTAAATAATCAGAGTCTAAATACCGATCAAGTTCTGGTCCCACAAAATCTCTGTCCTCATCAGTCTGGTTGGGATGAAGCTCTGAGGACTGAGGTTTTTCTTCATCATCTTCACTTTTCACATGAACGGGACTGAATATAAACTCTGTGATTTCAGCCTCCTCCTGTTCCTCTTTAATCTCTGGGGGCTTTTCGTCCTCCTGGTCCAGACTGGGACTCCAGTTCTGCTGCTCAGAAGGAACCTCCTCTTTTATCATCGACAGCTGCTGGACGTCTGCAGGAAACAGAAACAAAAAAAGAATCACAACAAACAATCACAATGACATACTTTTTTTTAAAATTTCAACTGAGTTTATGTCTAACGTAAACCTTTCATTGCATCGGAAGTTTTGCCTTCACTCACAAACCTCCACTTTTAAAGCAACAAGTAGAAACAGGAAGTATGTAGCATGTCAAAAACCTGTTTCAGAGCTGAACATTTCAACTATTGCTTTCATCCATTTATTAAAATGATGACATTCAATACTGGTCACTTGTTTGTGAATGCTCTATACAGAATCATTCAGACATGACAGAGAGAAATACAGGAGACCACAGTGTGTTTTGGCTCCTGATAACTCTATATCAAGTTATGAGATTTTTTAACAAAACTTATTCACCTTACTCATAATTACGGTGGCCCTAAGGTGTAAATGAACATTTGAAAAAAAAAATCAGAATTACAGTTGGAAAAAAAAAAAGGAATCACATTAGAAAAAACAGAGTCACATTAGAAAAAACAGAATTACATTAATCCAAACAGGAAGTTTTTCTTCCCTTTTTTTTTACTTTATTAACAGCATAAAACCGAACAACAGAACAATATACAGTGCACACACAACGGAGATACAGTTAGCAGGCTAGCTTTTTAACTGTATCTCCGTTGTGTGTGAATATTGTTCTGTTGTTCGGTTTTATGCTGTTAATAATTAAAAAAAAATAAAACTTCCTGTTTGGCTTAGTGTAATTCCGTTTTAACAAATGTTCATTTACACCTTAGGGCCACCGTACATACTACCTATGATGTGTTGCATGCATTAACGGAGCAACTTTTAGTAAAAGTGATTTTTTTAATAGCAACTGTATGCAAAGTTTCTCTCTGTTGGAACAATTACCATCAAAACACAAATTGTTTTAACTCAGACAAAATAAATCTGTCACATCTGCCCCAGGTTTGTGTTAAGGAAAAGCATGTTCATATTTTGTGAATTTTGAATCTAATAAGTTTTTTTTTTTTTGTTTGTTTTTGAGAACCCTGAACCAAGCAAGCAAAAGTCAAAACTGAACCATTTTACATCGTTCTGTTCAAGAGTGGGTGGCTCTTACATTTAGATGCTTGAAATGTGAGCTTTATTTTGTTTATTCTTTATCTGGTATTCATTCTGTAAAGGAACTTGTGGAAATCTGGAGCTGAAAGCCTAATACGCACAAATAATAAAACTAACATAATTTGTCTCAGGAAAAATGACACATCTGTATCAGCAACACATAACGACTAAAAATATAAAATTATGGTTATCTGCATTCAAACTAAGTCTAAAAATGATGTAGGCATTTCAAACACTTCTTAATAAAGCCTCATCTTGGGCGACCTTCAAATGTAACGTTATTAGTACGTAGGGATGCCACCCGAACGTATTGTTTTCTATTAAGTATTGTATTTTGATTACAGGTGGCCTTGCTGTCATGTGAGCAGCTGGTTTCGGCTGTCATCAGCAAACTGGTTGATCCACTGTGAGAGGGTGCTATTTTTATAAGACTGAGCTGAATACAGCATCTCAGACTGAGGAAGTCTTTCGGACGAAAGCCGAAACCCTTCTACTTTTTTGTATGTCCAGAGGACCAGACTTAGCTTTTTTAGATTAGTTTGATTATATGTTACAACAGCTGCAGAAAGCAGACATTACAATAACATCATTAATGTGCTGATAGACAAATATCTACACCTTTTAAAAGGCCTTTATTGTGGAAACACAACATACTAGTTCATTATGGGAGTGTGAATTTAAAGTGTTTAACTGGTGAAGTATGAGCATGAAATAAGTCAGTTTAAAGTGAGAGCTGAACTTTGAACAACTTTTAAAGGTGATGAACTTCAAATTAGTAGGACAACCTGAATAATGCATTACCTACTCCATTAGCCTCATTTTCATTGAAGCGAAATAAAAGAAGCAATAAAGAATCTAATAATCTCTAAGGGGTATCAGAACTTCCTTATCTGATCAGACCAATGTACAAAGACGGTGAAAAATGTTTTAACTCATGACAATGAACAGAAAAAAGATACCGTCAGGGTCCATCTGCTCAGCCTGTTCGCTCGTCCGCCTGAGGATTCAAGACGACCACAGCCCAAACTTTACTCTTCCCAGTCTCCAGGATCAGAAGCACAGTCTGGTCTCCATCACATCTTCGGTGGCTCTTTTGTCCAGTCTTGATGTAATTGCTTTCAGCTAACACGCAAAGCTAACGGTTCGGACTTTTGTAGCTTCCGGGAAACAAGTCGAATAAAAAATTATTCACAAATAAGGTCAAGAACACAACATCCACTGGTGCGTTTATAAGATACACAGAAGATTGGGTCAGCATGTAGAATTAATGCACTGATAGAGCAAAAATAAAATCCCTTGACAGCTTTTACACAAGAAAAGCACTTCCGGGTTAACAGGATGCCAACCTTCCTTTTGTGCTTTCACAATAAGAGCTTGGAGGTTAAGTAAATCACCATACATAACAAGTTAAAAGGCCATACACTGCATTTGAACTTCAATCAAAACATATTTTTATCTGTATTGAACAAGTGCTTGGATTAAGAATTAGTAATAAATAAACACTTTTCAACATCATTAGGAGGCACAAATGTCTGATGCTTGCATGGAAACGACTTTATTGGCTACAAATGTCTAAATACTGAGAGTTTCAAAAAGCTTCACAAATACACATTCATTTTATTTTCCCTGCACGTCATCATAGCATGATGGATGCGTGCAGCAGTCCATCGCATCGTAGGCATCGCGTTTCAACAGTTAGCCTTTAAAAGGTGTTCCAGGTCAATGAAAACAATAAAAAAATTACATTGTTTACACTACAGACATTATAACTCTAAATAATGGAATAAGTAACTTCCTACAGAATTCATTTTTATCACAACAGCAGTGTAATTTTCAATTCAGTGTTTTAAATGCTTATATTTATTTGAGTTTTTTTAATGCATTTTATATGCTTACATATTTATTTAATGTGCTTTAATTTTTTTTAACTGATTTCCAATGAATTTCTTTGAATTGTGCATTTCAACAATTTTAGCTCATCAATGACAAAAGAAAAAGCGACTGGTCTAGAAAAATTAAGACGGCAGACAAACTATCTAAAAATCATGTCTTCTGTGATGAGCCTTGCTTTCACCATTAAATATATGTGCATACCAGGTGTGGTGTCATAACTAAATTCATAAGGTAATGACAATATTTTTGAATTGACCTAAATACACACATTAAATATGATGTGAATGCCAGTCAGTGTGACCATCAAACCTCCTAAATAGTTGACATGGACAGTAGTTTTGTTTCTCCTGTCTTTGTACTCGTTATAAACAGCACCAGTCTGTACAGTGACTGTGTAGGATGTGAAGCAGGGTTACCTGTCACACTCCTAATTACTGTAATTATGCAAGACTAGTTCTAGTTCAGTAATAATTGTTTATTTATTCACGGATTCTCTTCTTTTTGGATTAAGAAACATCTTGTGTGACCAAAATGAGATATATAAGTGATGATGAGACGTTAATTATATTTGACCCATCAAGGAAATAAGGTCATTTATTTAACAGATCATTAAAATAACTTCATAACATGTACACTTGATTGGTTCTAATCTACTTCCTATAAAATAAACATCAACAGATGAAAATTACGCGTCCGTAATTTCACAAACTGACGAGTACTTAAGGGGACAACAGATCAAGTAATGAGATTGTAATGAGGGCACTTTAACTTAATATTACTGGCAGAAGGGATAGATTAAGAGAATAGGATGAAAGGGGAAGTTATCGTGACATGAGTTAGTCCAACCAGGAATGACAGCTCTCCCAGAGACGCCAGCTAAACTCCAGGTACGCTCTGGTAAACATCAACAACTCATTACCTTGAAGACGATCAGTCTCAATTCCGGTAAGGAGTAGACTTCCAGCCCTAGATGTAAACAGGGGTCCAGTTACGTCTGAGCTGGTCTCAGTGTTTACCTCTCCAGCGTCTCGCTGTGTTCGCCTTGATCGACCAGATGTAACGGTGTTACACCATATTCTGTGACCATCGTATATTGTGACCGTAGGGGGCGCTACTGCATTTTTAGATTGTACTTTTCAATACCTGGTAAACACTATCATATTCTGTGACCGTCTATATTTCCATAATAGTCATGATTTTGGTGGCCAGATGTTAATGTTTATCTTTTGGAGGAAGGAGGCTGACGTTCTCCTTCTTCCAAAGATTAAAAAGTAAAATCTGATCACAAATATCATGACTATTATGGAAATATAGTCACAGAATATGATGGCGCTTATCAGATATTGTGAGCACACTGTAACTTATAGAAAAACATTAAATACTTGAGCCAAACTGTTTCTGCTGACTCTCTATTTCCTCTTAGGAATAAAAAGTAACACCTGACCACTAATATTTATTTATTTCTTTATTCATTTCATAACCAAATAAAATACATATCAATTAACATATATGTAAATACAAAACAATTATAAATATAAAATGAAAGGCAGCAGATGAAGAAAAAATCTTATTAAATCTGCTCCTTATTTATCTAATGAACTATTCAAACAAACATATTCAGAAAATTTTCAAAACAAGTAAATAACTCAAGCGATATTTCAAATATCCAACACTTTTCTTAAAATACAATTTTTAACAATTGGATTTTTACCAGTTTAGTTCTGTATTACTCAGAATTGTGTTGTTTATATACGTCATCCTACACAAAAACACTGGAACAATGGCTGTTTAGTTAAAAATATGTTTTTCTTTTACTTTTTATTGATGCTTTTACACGTCTGCTCTGCAATCCTGTTATTTATTTATTTATTTATTTATTTACTTCAGCAGTTTTACAGTTAAATCTGAACGCTGCTGATGTTACTGCCTGCAGTGTGTCCAACAACAGTCTGATCCTCTGTGTGTGTTCATGTGAGTGTGTGTGTGGTTCGCCCCTACAGTGACCAGAGACAAGAAGATCGACCTGCAGAAGAAACAGACGCAGCGCAACGTGTTCCGCTGCAACGTCTTCGGAGACGCGGGCAGCGGGAAGAGCGGCTTCCTGCAGGCCTTTCTGGGCAGGAACCTTACGGTGAGCAGGAACGTGTCGACGTTCTCAGAGCAACTCACCGAGCAGTCACAACACCTCCAAGCCACCGACCGGTGAAGTGATTATTTCTGATGATCTCATTACAACGCACTGGTCAAGGGCTGAGCTGTACTTAACAGTCAGCTCTGGAAATAGTTTGTGTGGTGGAAACGTGGAGCACATGGATCTGAGCAGGTTTGACTTGGACCTAAAGAGCTGGATGAGCATTTTCACAACTGGTTCCATGGGATGTTCCTGGAATGCAGTGAATTTATTAAAAATAGAAAACTAATCAAATTTAAGTATTGACAACCTTTGCTTAAAAATATATTGATCCACCTTTGGCAGCAGTTCCAGCCTCCAGTCTTTTTAAATTTGATGCTTCAACATTAGCACCCCCGTCTTTAGATAGTTTGTCCCATTCTTCTGTGCAGTACTTCTTAAGCTCCGTCAGGTTGGATGGGAGACGTCTGTGCAGCCATTTTCAGATATCTCCAGAGATGTTCCATCAGATTCAAGTCTGGACTCTGGTTTGGCCCCTCCAGGATCTTCACAGACTGGTCCTGAAGCCCCTCCATGAGATCTTGACCATGTTTGGGTCATTGTTCTGCTGAAAAATGAACAGTCACCCCAGTCTGAGGTCCAGAGAACTCTGGAGCAGGTGTTCATCCAGGATGTCTCTCGTCATTGCTGCATTCATCTTTCGCTCTGTCCTGACTAGTTTGCCAGTTGCTGCTGCTGAAAAACATCCCCAAAGCATGATGCTGCCACCACCATGCTTCACTGTAGGGATGATATTAGCCTGTTTTTTTCCAAACACGACACCTGACATTCACAGCAAAGTGTTCAATGTTTGTCTCATCACACCAGAGAATTTAGTTTCTCATGTTCTGAGAGTCCTTCAGGTCCTTTTGACAAACTCCAGATGAGCTGCCATGTTTGTTTTATTAAGGAGTGGCTTTTGTCTGGACCACACAGCCTTGATTGGTGGATTGTTACAGAGATGGTTGTTCTTCTGGAAAGTTCTCCTCTCTACACAGAGGAACACTGGAGCTCTAACAGAGTCACCATCTGGTTCTTGGTCACCTCCCGAAGGCCCTTCTCCCAGATCGCTCCGTTTAGAGAGTCAGCTCTAGGAAGAGGCTTGCTGATTCCAACTTCTTCCATTTACAAATGATGGAGGTCACTGAGCTCATTAAGACCTTCAAAGCAGCAGAAAATGTTCTGCATCCTTCCCCAGATTTGTGCCTCAACACAACCCTGTCTCGGAGGTCTACAGAAAATTCCCTTGACTTCATGCTTGTGCTCTGACGTGCACTGTCAGCTGTGAGACCTGCTGTAGGCAGGTGTGTCTTTTCAAATCTACTTCAGCTTTTGGACAGTTTTTTAAAAAGAAACATTTAACACAGTATGTTCGACCCAGACATTTTGGGCTGAAGCATCAATTTTTTTTTTTTTTTTTTTAATATAAGGAGAGCTCCCGTTCAGGTATCAATACAACTCTTGTGCTCTACAGAAACTAAAGTGAGAACACCCTGATGCATGTTCAATAATCCAGGTAGAAAAATCTAAAAAAAGCTAAGTCTGGTCCTCTGAACATTCAAATTGTTTTTTGAATGTCCAGAGGACCAGACTTAGCTTTTTTATATAAAGTGAGAACATTTTGATATGAACTGAAGAGTTTCACAGCAACTCTCTCTCATGAATGACATTTGCAAACTACTGGTAATCAACTGTGGCAGCCCAGTGACGTGCTGGAATGAGCTGCAGCAGAACATTGATAATGTCCTTTTTTCAGCAGGATTGTTGTTTTACAGCTGTTCAGGAATGTGTTGAGCATCACAACAAAGAGTGTGAGATGCTTCAACTTGTCCTTCAGCTTTTTCAGGTCTGCACAGCTCCGTATCAGTCATGCAGGGTGGTAAAGGGTGTTTTTGCCATGTATAGTCCTCGCCAAATTCATTTTTAATATTAACTTTTCATATTGCTTTAAAATGGACCCCAATGTTAATGTTTTTTGTCCTGTTGGTGACGCGTGTCCTGCTTCATGCTGAGCTCTTTGATTCTCTCCATCATACAAGAAGAAAATGCTTCAGGGAAAGTTTTCAGAGCATCTTCTGCTGTCAGAGATTCATTGTCATTATGGAAGCACATCTCTTTTTTTATACAATTTTTCCCATAAAATAGAAAATGCTGGCAAGTTCATCATAATGTCCTTTTTTAATTTTCATCTCAGCGACAAAAGACGATTAAAGAGGAACACAGATCCTACTACGCCATCAGTACAACCTACGTTTATGGACAGGAGAAGTACCTGCTGGTGAGTGCTTCAGTGTTTCCATTGCTCACATTTCTGGTAATAACGAGACTATAAGGTAGATGATTTTACAGTACGTGTTAAAAAGGACCTTAAGAAATATTTTAGGATTTAATGATGCATTTTAATGAAACTTGTAGAAAGTAGTCATTGGATGAACATCTGCAACTGATTGACATTTAGCGTCAACTTGATTCAAGATGGCCGCCACAGCTACTTGACCTTAGCGAACACAAACATGGCTGTAGGTCTGTCAGTTTTGCGTATAATAAAATTGGGGGTGGTAGTAGAAGAGTGTTTTACAATTGACATGTACAAGTGACTGATTCCCTCCAGCTTCACGAAGTGTTCCCGGACTTCGACTACCTGACGGATGCCGATCTAGCCTGCGACATCGTCTGCCTGGTTTATGATGTCAGCAACCCTTACTCCTTTGAATACTGCGCCAATGTCTTCAAGGTAGAGCTGCGTTCGTCGTCGTCAAGATTAAAATGTGTGCGCACGTTAAATCGTGCTGTCGTGTGTGGTTCCCCCTCAGCAATACTTCATGGACAGCAAGACGCTGTGCATGCTGATCGCGGCCAAGTCAGACCTGCCGGAGATCAAACAGATGTACAGCTGCAGTCCTCTGGAGTTCTGCAGGAGGCACAAGATGCCCCCTGCACAGTCGTTCACCTGTAACACAGCAGCTGAACCCTGCAGGGACATCTACACCAAACTGACCACGATGGCCATGTACCCGTACGTATGCAGGCGTGTCACTCTACAGCTTCACCTGAACAGGAAAAACAGGTTATAAGTGAAGGTTCACAGCTATGAAAAGTGCTGTAAACTTTTAGTTGCATTCATTTTACAATGAAAAAGGAAAATGCTATTTAGTAGATGCCTCTTTGTTACCATGTAACCTTCAAAACACGTGTTTTATATTGGCTGCAGGTGGCGGAGGGTAGATTTTAGCACTTATTGAGGTTTTGTTCGTGTATATTTAGGGCTGAAATAATTTAGTTGAAGGACTTGAATAACTTGATTAGAAAAGAAATCATCAAGGTGAAAGTGTTTGGATGCTTGGTTTACACACATACTGCTGCTCGGTGGTTATGTTTCACAGGGACGGTTATTAGTGTCGCACATGTTCATTCTACATTATGAGTGATGGTGGAAGACTGAAAATGACTAGGAGAAGATGAGAGAAAAGAACCAGAAATGCTGAAAGTTTGAGACCTTATCGCATTGGAGACAATGGAAACACTCAAAGTTAAAGCCATGTTAGCGTGGCACAACATCAACAGCTTTGCACAAACATTAAACTGATACATTCTGACTAAAACAATGCTCATCGTGTGACAATCATTGTCCACAGTGAGACCAACAGGCAGGAGTGTCCTGAATCCTCATGCACAAACTGGGGTACAGTTAGTAAAACGTTAGCACCATCGCAACACGTCTATGCAAACATTTGCAGCATGCATCAAGAGGAAATCAAGTCCTGCTTTCCTGATGTTCACGTGCATAAAGGGATTAACGCCATGGAATTGTCCAGTGTCTCTGCTAAGGCGCTCGCCTGCAACAGACTGATTCAGTATCAAAGATATATTTCCAGAAGAATACAGACCAATACACTGGTTTGTCAAAGGATGTTGATCAGAGCTGCAGGTCATTCCCTCGCTCAGCTCGTCATACCTGACAAAGAATTGACTGCCTGTTTGTAACAATGTTAAAAAGAGACTGTCACAAACAACAACCTGGTGTCTGATTCCTGGACTAAAGTTTGCAAGATCAAGCTGACTGTTATTGTGAAAAACTGAAAAGTCTGATATGGAATGTGCAGTGTTGATGGAGACTGAGGGAACAACTTCTCATATGAATCTAGAATGGAGGATTTCAAAGAAGCACTGAGTTTGACAAATAGTTTTCTGAACACTAAAACAATAATTTAATAGTCAAGTACTAGAATTTGGATTAGCTGAAGTCCTGGGCGTAAACTCAGGGATGAGCTTTTCAAATCTTTAATGAAAAGTTGCTCCTCTGAGCAGCTGCTGGGGCCTGAGACGAAGACTCTCACTGACTGTCAGTTCGCTTGTCTTTATCCACACTTTGATATTTTCTGAACCGTTGGAGGATTTGCTGTTAAAGCAGAAATGTGTTTGTTCATATCAGTAAGTGTTCATCAAATGCTCCCTTCTCTTCTTGGTTTTTGTTTGTGTATACAGTTCACAGTTCCTGTTTGTTGTTGATGTCCCTGCTGTCTGTAAGTGCCCCTCTTTGAATTGGGGGGTCTTTCTCAGTGTCCATAACTACAGATTCTGGACACGTTGCTTTTAATCTGACGTCACCGAGGTCAGAACTGTGGATCTGAAGGTTTTTTGCTGAGCTCAGATGGTATTTTGTCTGAGAGCTTCACACTCCTGCAGTCAGCCAGGGGCTCCACTTCACCATCAACACAAACCACCTCACATCACTTACTGGAGAAAACACAGAAATGTTTTTGGATTTTTTTGCAGGTCTTGTATTGTGCAGTACATTGCAAAGTCACACCTTGGACTTTAAATAAAATTTAGAATTTGATTACAAATTAGATTTAGAAAGATTAGATAAGAAAGGATCTTCCACTGAAATGCACAGATGGTATAACAACCATGAGCTGCACAGAGCTGGGCTGTATCTGATGCTCCTGTTTCTGCTGCAAAGGTTCTGACTCAAAATAATCACTGTGGAGGGGTTAATGTTAGAGCCCGAACGACATGGAAATTTTGACTATCACCAATACTGGTATTGGGAGAGGAAGGCGACTGGTGATTACTAATATACTGGCTGAAAATGTTTGAGCTTTGTCCACCCCCAAGAATGAAAGAAAATAGTGAGTGGAGCGGGGCTTGTTTATTTAGCGCTGCTGTTAGCAACCATGAAGCTAAGCTAATCAGATCCATGCTATACCTAGTCTCACACTAGGTTTACAAGTGGTGCACTGGTCGTAAAAACAGTCTTCCTAACGTGCGTTCACATTTTCTATCCTCCACTATTCAACATAAAGTTATCAAGTGTGTTACAAGAATATATATTAAACAAAGAAACACCCTCCCTGTTCATTGTGTAAACAGTCAGTCATGTATGGTGAAGGTCTAATTAGACCCTGATATATATATATATTTAACATTTTTTGTGATATAAATGTACCGCTACATTAGATTTAGTGTTCTGACTAAAGTTTTACAAAGCAATAGCCTATGTTAGGTTATTTTAACGTTAGCTTGCTAACTTTAGAGACACATAGCTAATGACAAGCAGGTTGGAGGATTGAAGAGAATTTATTATTGTTGCTTTGGTTTACAGATCAGGTAAAATAAACTTACCATGCTCTGTTCAGAAAAATACGCTACACAACATTGCTCCCTATTTCGGCTGTGATGAATGTGAAAGTGAAACTTAAGTGAACAGCCATGACATGGCTTGTCTCCATGCTCCCTCTGCTGGATACTTTGTACAATTATGTCTGGTTCCCAGCATTTTAGTGGTGAAGATTAGAAGCTCTTGTATCGGTGCATAATTGGACAATCATCACCGATACCAATAGATCCCCAAATGTCTATATTGGCCTAAATTATTGGCCCTACCAATATATTGGTCAGGCTCTAATTAATAGTTATGCATGCTCAGATTTTATTATTATGTTTTTGTCTCATTTCCCAGTTGTGTGCCTACAACCCACTTAGAGAAACGGCTCATGCCGAAAAGAGGGGACACTTTTCCAAAACTGTTTATTCACTCGAACTTTCCATTCCTTCTTTGATATTTATTGCTAAGTTTTATTATTATTTATTTAAATGTTGCTCACAGAAGAAACTTGTCAACTTGTCTTTATTGACGTCATTGAAGTCTGAACGCTGCCTTTAACTCCAACTCTGTGGTGTGCGTCCCGTTTGTTTTGTTAATGTGTGTGTGTTTTGTGGGTGTGTGTCCTCCCTGTGTCTCTCCTCAGCCACGCCCGGCTGCGCTGCATGTGCACCTGTAACCGGTGCACGTTCTGCTTGTGTCAGAACTTCCTCAACTCTGAACTGCTGCAGACCGTCAGGGCCAAACTCTACGCTGTCGTGCTCAGAAGGTCTTCTACTTTTCTTCCTCTGAGATATGTAACCACCAACAGCGCTTGCTGACCATTCCTGTATTTTTAAAAATTCTATATTTGTTGTCATACTGTTTTTCACAACAGATTGTACATCATACATGGCACATACATGTATTTTAAATCAAAGTGGGAAATGTTATGACTGCTGCACTGATTGTCTGCACTACACAAGTGTTGAGTTTGGTAGCAGATGCACAACATACAGGAGGTTTTAATAAATGTAGTTTTAGTCAGAATTGGTTGAAAATGTGTTTAGATTCTTCCATTTGAAGATTTATTTGGTTCTCTTCCGAACAGCAGTAAAAAAAAGTTATCACCATCAAAATAAGAGTCCAAATATTTTTAGTGGCCTTTTAATTTCTTTCACCTTAATAAGTGACAAAGATAAAGCTTTAGGAAAAAAAACAACTAACAAATCTTAAGGAAGTTTACATGACCAGATATATTATATGGTCTGGAGACAGAGACATGGACAAAAAGACAGGAGAAAGAACTGGAAGTGGCAGAAATGAAGATGTTGAGGTTCTCCTTAGGAGTGACAAGGATGGATAAGATCAGGAATGAGATCATCAGAGGTACAGCACAGGTTGAACAACTGGGAGATAAAGTTAGGGAGGACACACTGTGATGGTTTGGACATGTCCAGAGGAGGGACAGTGGTATATTTTTAGAAGGATGCCAGGAAAAAGATAAAAAGGAGATGTATGCATGCATTTAGAGAGGATATGGAGGTAGTTGGATTGAAGACAGAGGATGCAGAGGACAGGGTGAGATAGAGGATGACGACTCGCTTTGGAGACCCCTGTAGAGGGAAAAGCCAAAAGAAGAACAAGAAATTGTGCAGAATATACTGTATGTATGCCACAGTAAAAATTAAATTACTTGGATTGTAGTTTTTCTTTTTACATCACAAACAGTGGAATTTTAATATTGTCGTGTGTACTTTTTATATACCAAATGTACAAAGCAAGAATCCTGATAAAAGGATCATGCTGCAGCAGCAAGTTTGTGAGGAGGACCTTCCCGTCAGTGATGCTCGGCACTGTGGGAAATCACAGAAGAAAAGGCAGAGGCTTCACAATTACTCGCCTCATTGGTCAGCGTTGTCTTTACTCCCCCATAGGGCCGGCGTCTGTGTGTGCCACTCGTAGTGGAACATCTATGTGTGCACACTTGCTGCACCAGTAAAGACTGATAGGAGTCTACAGATAAAGTGTGCGCTTGACAGTAGGGTCAAAGGTCAGAGGCTAACTTCAGATCAGAAGAAAGCTCTTAAAAGATTAAATGAAAGATTAGAGAATTGTTTGGTGCCGTTTCCAACACTTCGTCTTTACTGAGATGACAGACTGTTTGGGGAGTTTACAAGTGGTTTTAAGGGTTGCAGTGATTTGACTTGGATAATTAACTGAGACCAACAGTGTCAATAGTTACAGTCTTCCCAAAACAGAGAGTAACAAGCCTTTATCTCAAACCAATAGGGGAAGTGACTGAATCACAAAACTGTTATGAAGCAAAACACTGTTTTTTTTCAGCTTCATTTGTGTCTAATCCTTGACCAAAATAAACAAATAAATAAATAAATAAAGCAAGAAAAAAATTGGGAAAAATGTAAAGTACAAGGACTCGACTGAAAATGTATTTTGCCAATGATCAGACAAAACTGTTAAAGCACGTTTCGAAAAGAATGAAAAATTACTATACAGTATGTGTATGACAACAACACAAGGCTTTTTGAAGGCAAAATATTACCTGATTTAAAAATATATATACAGGTAGTCCTCAACTTACGAACGGGTTCCGTACCTACAAACCGTTCTTAACTCGAATTTGATGTAAG
>JARVGS010000548.1:27731670-27744170 GCA_031762315.1 Hypsolebias antenori
CTGTGTTTGAACCTGTTTGCTTCACACAGGTTGGTCGTTATATTTATTATCTGTGACGTTTTTATGTCTATATTCTGATTTTACTTCATTTTGTATGTTGCCTATGTGTTGCCTGTTTTTCTGTTTGTACAGCACTTTGGTTGGTCTTGTCGCTGTTTTAAGTGCTCTATAAATAAAACTGTATGGTATGGTAGGTATTTTACAAGCTATTCCAGGAAACAGGAGCGGAGAAGGCTCTTTTGCCTAGTTCAGTCCCCACTGAGGGGACACTGCGTGTAATAATGTCCTGAGAGCGCACGCTCATGCAGAGACATGTAGGAGGAGATGTATGAAGGAGCAGACATGATTTAAAGATGAAAATGTTCCAGTGGAAGAGTCTGTGTCAAGTTAATGATGACCAGTTAACCAGTGAATACAGGGTGCAATGGTGGGTATGATAGTTACAGCCAGTTATCAGCCTTACCATGGACAGTGTCCAACATCTGCAGGGTGCTTGTAGGAGCCTTCATGTAATGTCAACGTAGTCAATGGAGGGAAGAAAAATCAGTCACAAGGTGTTTCCTAGCATTCATTTAGACAGGATCTATTTCTGAAAAACCCAATTTAACTTTCAGTTTTGCTGTTTTTTTTTAAAAAACAAGGTATCTATGAATTTAGAACAAATAGGGAGAGAATAAGAAACGTGTGCATTACAATATGCAAATTAACTATACAGTATTTACAGTTTAAAAAAAAAAAAAAACGTAAGCATTGAGTCAGCAGTGAGCCTAGCTTCCATTTTATCTCGGTGCCTTAATTAACATGGATGCCATTTGTAGCACCGTCTCAGTTCCTTCTATTCTTCCCTCTGCTTCGTCCATTCGGTCATTCACGCTTTTCATTTCTTGTTTAATGTCCTCCAGCTGGACACTGTTATCTCTCCTGAAGTTCGTCAGAAACTTTGCAAGCTAGGCTCAGGTGTGTCGCCACCTTGAGAACTTAGCTCCAAGGCTTGGTCACCCTGGCTCAAAGTGGCCTCTTCAACAAATTGGCAGTTTTCCTACTTCTGGTGGACACCCCCACCCACTTTCCATTTTAACAAATATCACTAGTGTTATGAAATATACCTTAGAGGCGTTGACGGGGGAGGGCAGACACCAGAAATCAATTTATCACCTTCAAACTGGATGGTCCACTAGGTTCAGGTTCGGTTTATTTGTCATATGCAAAATCAACACAAGGTCAACAATGCAATGAAATGGTGAGTACGAGAAGAACCGACACGATGTGAGTGTGCTACCTGGGAGTGAGCTGGTTGTGGCTCCTTGGACTGATGAAGTCTTTTGGATGAAAGACTAAACGTTTCAACAAAAAGAAACCGTCCAGAGTAGGGCTGGGTGATAAATCGATATTTTTTAAATAACGAGATGATTTAAAATGCGATATAAACCTAGTCTATATCGATATAAAACAATATACAGTAGTTGTATACTATGTATAAAGATTGAACCCAGCAGTTTTGCTCCCAGTCTGACTGCTGGCTGCAGCCTTTCACACAACTACCCCTCCCCCTCCATCACTGTGTGACAACTGGGACAAAGCTTTTGACTCAGAAATATATTTTTGTTACTACTTTATGGAAAGCAAAAATATCAAGATATATATCGTATATCGTGATTTTTGTTAAAAAAATATATACTGTATATATAAAATAAAATCAAGATATTAATTTTGGTCCGGATCGCCCAGCCCTAGTCCAGAGGACCTGATTTAATTGGATTTTTTAAACCTGGATTATTGAGCATGAACTTTGATATACCTTAGAGGGATTTTTATAGAACAGTCAGGAGCTCACTAATTAGGCATCTTTTCACTAGCGGAACCGGAAATGTTGGCTTCACTCTTTTAAATGAGTTTTGTTCCAGAGAAGATACCAATACTTTTTGATGAGGTCTTCTTTGCAGGATAGAGCTTTAACCAGCATTTGTGAAAGGCATGGCAACCCGCGTACTGACAATATGTAGAAGTTTCCTGAGCCAGGCCGAGTTTTAGCCTTGTCATTTGTGCACAAGATTTCTCCCCATTCTTGAAATACTTTGATATTATGAATGGTAGACAACTAAATATTCAGTCTTCTCAATTTTGTGATGGAGTACATTATTCTGGAAAATGTTACTTTTTGGTTTTGTTGAACATTTGAACCTCTTCCCATCTCTACGTCTAGAGAGTCAGCCTCTCTATGGCCTCCATTCATTGCAGTCCTCCAGACATGTGTACCACCAAATTTTTTTTTACCATAAAAGGTTTTGTCCCAAAGATACAAGTTCAATTTCTTTAAAACTGACATTGTGTTCCATTGTAAACTAAATATGTTTGAGCTTTACAAATCATTGCCTTCTTCGATTTTTATTCACATTTTTTGTTTAGAATGCATTTACAGAAGAACTGGTTCTTCTGCGTTGTGCATTTGAGATTTACACTACAGTATAACCTTTTTCTTATAAGAACACATGTTGGTGAAACAATCCTTCATCCCTGACTCAGTTCCTTTAATCCAAATTTTTATTTCAAGGACTAAAATCAGCAGCAAACCAAAAACCTTTCAACTAAAGGAGACACCACGCAGTAACAGACAAGAAAATTTGTAATTTATTAATATAGTCTGAAAGAAGTTCCATAATTCATGGAAACATTTTTTCCCAATGCACGTTTTTTTTTTTTCAAACAATCACATTCTATGAGGAGAAAAAAGAACAACATTAAAAGCCACAACTTTGCATTTCATTTACAGACATTTTTCCTTAATATTTCCCCCCCTCCAAGTGAAGAGAAAGGCAAAGTACTCCCATTCCCAAATCCACCCACCCCGCTCCTAAAAGCAAACAAACAAAACAGAGAGCGTTTAAACGTCGTGGGCATTTTTTCCAGTACAACCCACAGTGCTTTAGCAGGACTCATTGGTTAAACACAGCTCGACGACGCAATGTAAAGTTTTGCTAAAACATGAAGATGGAGTTTGGGGGGATGAAAGACCAAAAAGAAAAAGACAACACCTAAACAAAACCCAACATGAAAGTCTGAACCCCCGAGTCTTGGTTGACAAACACATGCAGTACAGTCGCAGGTGTTCGGACTCGTCCCTCCCACTTGTGCATAGATCATGATCCTTTAAAAACCAGCTTTAGTCCTCCACTTCAACCTGCCTCTGAAAACCACCTGTTAGGAAACACACCTGCCACTGAAAACCTCTCGCAACAACACAAACAGGTGATTTGACATGATTCAAAAATATCAAAGGTCTTGCACAACGCCCCCGAAGTACAGGACGGAAACTCAAGGTCAAACGGTAAGAAACACATATTTTTCTCAAACCACTGATTATTGTTTCAATGTAAAGCAATTTCTAAGTTTTTACACATAAAGCGCTCCATTTTTCTCAAAATTGATTCTCAGTCTTATTTGGTAAACATGTACGTTTTAACTTTTTCTTTTAATGAAACAACAAAACTTTCTATATTCTAGTAGCTTCAGTGATTGCTTTGAGTTGAATAGTTTTCCGTTTCTTTCATTATTTTTTTCTTTTTACAATTTTTCTACACTAACATTAAGTGATGAGGTCGGTATCTGGAACCCTGGCCTTCCTGAGACATAATCCACATCTTTTATGGGTGTGCAAGATAGTGAGCAAACTGTGTCAAAGTGTTACAGGAAAACATCAAATCAACTTAACATGCACATACAGATAATCACTGAAAGGATTGAAAATAAACATTTTAAATATGACAACACTGATCAATCCCAGAGTTCTGAAAGAAGCATAAATCTTCAATTTGCAAGATTTTCCATGTCCATGCTTGATGGAAGAGGAAATTTGTCCTTTTTGAAGCAACATTCCTGTTGTAGAGTCCTGGTTCTTTGAACATCAGACAAATGAAATGCTTGTAAACAACAGGTGGTTTTTGCAAAAACCAAAGACAGAAAAAAGATAGGCACCTCTGAAATGAGTCTTGTAACAAACTCACCTTCTCACACTTCCTCCCTTTCCACTTCTCCACCAAGTTAACATCAGGATTACTAGTCCTTCTACAGCTATCTATGGCCACAGTTCATTTTTTTATCCCTTTTATAGTTTTATTATTTTTTTTTGTTTTCTTCTTTATTACTTTTTTTTTTGCTACATTTTCCTTTAGTTGAAACAAAATGGTGCAATACTCCATGATAATCCTTGTTCCTGGATTATTCCACAATAAAAGCCACTATAAGGTAGATAAACATTTTACAGACAGAATGGGTAAGGGGGGAGAAAAAGTCCTTGAGTAAACATGTACACGGGAATTGTCACCGTCGCCCCTTCATACTTTGACCTACGATTAGCTGAGTAAGGGGTAGAAGACACTCAGTGCAACGTTAGAACAGATTTGAACAAAAAAACAGAAACAATTTAGACACAAAACAGAACATACTGTGAGGAACAGAACTGCTGCGTTCCTTGTACAGTTCCTTAAGCACACATTCATCTGAGATTTTTCTTTTTTAATTTTAGATTTGTAACTTAATGCAATAGATATCTGTTATTCTCTTTAAAAAAAAAGAAAGCCCATACGTGTACCTATCAGATGAACAGAGGGGAAAAACACACAATAAAAACAGAAACCTCTGACTTCACATTACGGTATTGGCGCTCCATGATTCAAGTATTCCGTTCAATTTTTTTCTCGTTTTGATATGTCTGTGATTTGGGTAAAATCTGCATCTCACCAGGTGCTTCAGGTAGGGCTTTTTATTTGAACAGGCTAATCAACAAATACACCCATCTGCAGTACACTACTTGCAGTGGTTCCCAACACTGGTCCTTGAGGAACACCATCCTGCATGTTTTAGTTTCCCTGCTCCAGCACACCTGACTCAGTGATTTAATTACACCCTTATGTTCTGCAGAAGCCTGTTAATTACGCATTAATTAAAATCAGGTGTGCTGGAGCAGAGAAACAACTAAAACATGCAGGATGGTGTTCCTCAAGGACCAGGGTGGGGAACCCCTGCAGAGAACTGCAATATGCCTTCCGAACCAGAACGTGCATATCCAACTCTATATAAGACACAGCTTTCAATCAATCGTCAGTTTACACCCGACCCAAAGTTCTTTTCTTTCTATCACTTTATTTGCAGGGGGTGTGGGGTAGACGTATTGCTTTTTTTTTCCCTTGGTTGTGTTAAACAATCTTTCAAAACACACACACACACACACACAAAAAAAAATGCTTCATCCAAGAAGTCTGAAGAGGTGATACCACACATGGTACTCACAGTATATCATGTACATGCACACACGTGCATGTGTGTGTTGTGAATACATGTCTACTGGTATCTAGAACAGAAGTGTGGAGAGGAGAGCCTCTCGATGCTGGTGCAGCTTGGGAAACCCCCTTCGCTGTCAGGGTTCTCCAGTTAGTTCGTACTAGGAGGTCCTCGGCTATTGGGTCTGTCTGAGCTCGGATCAAGGCAGTTACAGAAACAGGCAATAGTGATTTTTGCTTGTGTGCTGCAGGACTCTATAAGTCCTGAAAGGTAGCCGTTTCCCATTTCCTTTTGTTTTTTAAGACTTTGTATCTCTTGAAATGTGCCTCTCCCCCCACCCTGCTGCCGCAGAACGAGAGCGAGCGAGGCTGATACAGAGGGCCCCAAAGCCTTCTGGGTGTGTGGAAATGTACAGTTCAATGGGCCCGCTTTGAGCAGGACACGAAACACAAAAACAAGATAAATACAGCATCCACAAAACGGAGCCCCAGCCGCCATGTCCACCCCTTTCAGATGGCGGTGGCAGAGGCTGACGGCCGGATACGTTTCAGCTAGAAGTGCAGAGCTTTCACCATATTATAGAATTTTTTTTTTCATTTAGATTTTTTAGCATTTTCCAAGATTTTTATGTCAAACTTCATAAAAATGACAATAAAATGCAATTTCATTTTTGGTTTAAAAAAAATATGTACCCGGGATTACCCATCATCAACTGTGCACTGTAGCAAACTGGAACCCCCAAACTCGGTGAGGATTTTCTCCTCAGCACGGGGCGTTCTCCACAAAAGCATAAAGGAAAAGAAAAAAAATCTCAGTCTTCGGTGGGTGGCTGGGATGCTGCCGCTCTTTTGTTGGATCCCTCCTGTCCGCACCGTCTGCACCCTCTGCTGAGGTTATCAATGCACCTCCAAATTGGTAAAACAACTAGATTCACTATGACACAGGTGATTCATATTGGCACAACACATTGGCAGCTCTTAAAGCACTCATGTCCCCCAAACAGTAATGGTAGGCCACGTCTGGACAACAGTTCATTGCGTGCTTTTTCCTTCAAACAGGGATTCAGCTACAGGTATAAACTTTCCATTTTTCTTGACTCTCCCAAAAGAGAGAACTGATGTGGAGAGCTGTATACCCTACTTACTATCATCAACTCCCCTACCCTGAGATCAAGCTGGATAAAAGTGTCTTCAGCACAGAGAGAAGTCCAACCGATTTTAGTTGGACCTTACGGACACTGTGGCCTTTTTGAAGTGCTGGCAGAAGCTTACAGGGGACAAATTCAGGTTTGGTGTGTTGTAAAAAAAACAACCTCAGCTTCTGTTTCTTTTTGCATAGAAATGTGTTCGAGGGCCTGGTCAGGGGAGGGCTACTGGGTCTGGTTGAGGTGAAGGAGGGTTTACAGCGTAGCAGCCAGGCAGAGGGCGAGAGGGCAGGGGGCAGCCTGTGGACAGGTGGAGCAGCTTGGAGCGGCAAACATCCACACCCCTCCACATCTGAGACCCCTTCTTTTTACACACCTCACCATACTACCTGGAGGTACTAATGAATACTGTCAAAACACAAAAGCATGAGCAGTTTTAACAACAATCGACAATCAATAACGGTCAATAGTATTAATCCTCGTTTTGCATTCAATACACAGGATGAAGATACAGAGGCACCTCTGATCAAAGTGTTTCTGCATATGAACAGTGAAGGTTCAGCAGCCAGTATCTTGTAGACCAAAACAACAAAATGACACACTGAAAAGGTCAAATTAAAAAACAGGTAAATGATCAAACAAAGCAAAGCCCACTGGAAAAATTCCAGAAGTGACATTACATCTTTCAGCTAAGGTGATCTTTGTGTCAGAGAACTGAGATATGCGGAGGGGGTACAGCAACATCCCCTCCCCAGTTGGAGATGTGTGGCAGAGGGCCATGATTGGCCAGTCTTTACATGTCCGGAGGAGGTTCTGCACTGCAGGGTTGCTGCCTGACACCCAGAGGACCACAGCATGAGGCACTCAGTGGACACTATCCCCTCCTCGATCCACTCCTCTCCTTTCTGGCTTAACACCCCTCGCCCCCAAGTGGCCCACCACCGCACTCCAGCAGGTGTCGGAGACAGCTGACGTCGCTAGCCTCCGACCAGAACAAGGCTAATGATTTTGGAATAACAGTGAGATTCACTTTGATAAAGTTCAAAGAAGGGCAGAAAAATAGAGTCTGAAGTTGTTGTTTTTTTTGCCCGAAGTCTGATGGAACGTTTGAGTCGTTTCCCCTTCGTCCTGCCACCAGAGGAACAGCGGCAGACGCACTTCCATGGAATAGATACAGTACATTAAAGAGCAGGAGTTTTGTCCTGTTTGCAAAGTTTTTCAATTTATTAGATTGCAGTTGAAGCGATTTGCTCTTCGTAAGTGCTATGATCAAACCCTTTGAATTTATAAAAGTCTCTTCTGTTTGTACAGTACCAAACGCAAGGAACACTCGTGGGTCTACTGCATTAGGAGGAACCCCTCGTATTTGGTATTGTGCCTGACACCCAGAGCCATCCGATCCCACTGCGGTTTCAGTCTCTGTTGGGTGTGGCTGTGGCACGCAGAGAGGAAGTGTGCGTTGTTGTACCCAGTGTCACTTTTTCAGTACAGTTTGCTGCATGCACAGTTCCAATAGCTGCTTCTTCCTCTTTGCTGTGTTTTTCCCAACAGTTTCAGTGGGACTGGAGGCCTGGAAGGAATCCCAAGTTTCGAAAGAGGGGGCAAGTCTTTTGTTGTTTTTTTTAAAGTTCCAAAGTCTTGTTTTAGTTAAAAATAAAAAAATAAAAATAAAATAAAAAAGCCAAAAGGAAACCAGTTCAGATGGAGTATGGACGGAAGAAAGGTTGATGGCGTATATTGCACAATGTTACTGTCACATCAAAGTAAAACTGAGTAGTTTTTGTCCTCCGAAAATTGGTTGACCATGTTGGCTTCGTAACAAAACGAACATTAGAAAATTCAACAAAGCACCAGTAAGCGACTGAGGTCCAGGCTTAAGGTGACCAGAAGGATCTGGGTCTGCAGGAGTCGATGATTAGATCCCATGAGGAAACGCACGCAGCTAAGTCGACGACTAATCTGCTCTCAGCTTATATGTCGTGGTAAATTTCAAAGTAACAACAGTAAAAATGCAGGGACTCACACGTGTAAGTCAACAGTTGTGTCAAACCCCCCCCGTGAGACGAGTTCAGGTGTCTGAGCAGATGATTGGTAGTGCCAGTCGAGTGGCCGGGCCTCTGTCCTGCCCGGTGGACACGCAGCATGTACCACTTGTTGGCTCAGCGGTGAACTGTGCAATATTTCAGCGATTTCTTCAGTTACAAAAGAAACTTAAAAAAAAAAACAAGCTTGGGAAGGACCTGGGCCAGAGAGCACTTAAGGCTAATAGTAGTGCTGAGAAATAAACGTTAACCAAACTAGCAGAGGTCTTGGAACGTCATAGCCATGGAGATGCTGGGAATGGTAGATTGAAGTATGATTTTAGTTTGTTCAGTTCTTTTGACGTCTCAGATGGCAGCTTTGATTGCTTCTTTTAAAAACACTCCACACACTGATGTGGAAAACAAAACTCAAAACACCTAAAAGGTTTTTCTGCGTCTTGCCTAGTTTCAGTTTGTTCACATGAAGCATTAAAGAATACTAAACGGAGGAAAGGGTAATAAACATAAAGTGGACCAGAGTAAAGCAGGGGGGCTGGGGGTCTACAGTCTGTCAAGACCCCCCCAGCGTTCTGATTTACAGTTCACAATCCAAACTATTCTGATACTGATTATCGCCACATGATTTGCTTGGGTTTTGCTCTTGCTCATTTTTTTTTTATCACTTCCAAGTTTTTTTTTTTTTTTTTTAAGAATCCCACCCCCACCGACAGTTTATACAACATGGTGGTGGGTGGGTTAGTGTACCGTGGCATCATCCTACATGGACTCCCCGCTCAGCAGATCTCCAGGCAGCAGTGTGTTGATGGGGGTGGGGCTCCCCATCACACATGCGTCCTCTCCGTTGGGCGGCCCCCACAGGCTGGAGTACTGGGGCACGCCACCCCACAGCAGATCGTTCCCGCTGGTCTTTCGCCCGCCCCCGCTGCTCCACTGGCCAACTGAGTGAGACGGAGTTGCCCCGCCCATTCGATTCTGATTGGTTCCCGGGTTGGCGTGCCAGCTCGTGGTGTTTGCCCCCAGCGACTGGCCTTGTGCAAAGAAGCGGTTGATATCCTCCTCCCCGGCAAACTCTGCCAGGATGGTTGTGTTTCCAAGCACACACCTAAAGACGATAAAATACAAACAAGAAAACAAAAAAGTAAAAAAAAACAAGTTAAAAATCTTCCCTCATGTGTTTTCTACTTCTACCACATACTAGAAGCTGCCTTCACCACATGCCCTGTTGCTGCTGCTAAAACATGATGACAGTAGTCCCTCGTTTATCGTATCGTATCGTTGATCCGTACCCTGAAGAACCACGATAAGTGAAAAACCACAAAGTAGGAATAGTAGTACAAGTAGTAAGTAGTACAAATGTAGATGTTTTAAACCCGTTCCACATTCTTACAATATTCTAAACAATGTTTTTAAATTCTAAACGCACAGAGAGCACAGAATGTCATGATCTCAGCTCCCTGCCTCCTCTGCACCTTGCCACCTGCAAGCACTCTTAGCCACGCCCACTTCTCAGCTCTGCACAGAGAACAGCTGATCAGCTGCAGCAGGAAGTTTACCTGCAGCATGGACTGCACAGAGGTGCTAAATAACTTAAAATAATTCATTTTAAATAAAAATTCCATACCGATCGTGCGGTTCATCCATCAACCAGCCAATTGTGTGTCATGTCCAATCTTATTTTGAAAAACCGCGATAGAGCGAGTCCGTGACGAACCACGAAGCAGCGGGGGACTACTGTATTTATTAGCAGAACTTTGATGACACAGAAACGAGTGGACTAGAATGATCAGTAATCACTCGTTTGCACATGTGACTCCAGCATGACTTCCCTCTTCTTTCATGTGACTGTCGATATTTAAAAAAAAAAGTCTGCTTCTATTCAAAAAAGACAACGTGCTCTGAGCATGAGAAAACACCCAAAACCGCAGCAAGTTTGACTGAAATCTTCCTCATTTTCTTCACTTAAAGCTGCTGAGAGAGGTTTTACTGGAGCTCACATGTGCAGGGACTTCTGGGCCTTGGCGGCCTCGTCCTTGGAGCTGTAGCGCACCACAGCGTTCCCCTGAGTCAGGTTGAGGTGGAATGTGATCAGGGGGCCGTGCTGCATGCACAGGGTCCGCAGAGTCGAGCCGTCGATCTGACAAAACAAGAAAAACAGACTATTCATGCAGCTCCACCGCTTTTTTCCTGTTAAAGTTTTCTGTGATTGTTTTCTCATCAGTAAATATAAAATAAATACAAGTTTGCAGACGGTACATACTTGTGGGGTGAGATTCCTCAGCACCAGCCAGCTGCTGGTCCGGTTTGGGCTGTCAGTGCTCCATGTGGTTCCCTCTGCAACACAACGAATGCTCTGTTAGAGAAATAAATAGTACATTTTCTTTTCCTTGTTTTTATTGGAAATTGCTCTTTCCAAAATGTGATTTCCAGTGAAGATATTGGTGCCACATCTTTAGTAAACCTAACCTCACAGGAAGTAACGTTTGCTTAAAACGAACATTTTTTATCCAGTTCGGGGTTGTAAAGCAGTAAGGTCAAAAAGTCCGTTTAACAGGGTGTGTTGGAGTGACATTTAGAGAGCGAGACAGATGTGTGGCTCCTGTGACCAAAGTCACACCTACGAAGCTGCAGTTGCTCATGTGGGGTGATACAGTCTTCTCAGTTTGATTTTGATCTGTTAACACGTCTTGATTTATTCTTAGTGTGAGCCGCTTCTGCACCGGTGCAGTTGTGGTCATGAAGCGTTTCATGAGGAAAGTTACGTTCACTGCCTTAATTACAAAATAAAGAGACGTTGTACCTGCGGTTTGTTCTGTGGCTAAGCATGAATTCAATGAGCCGATATAGAAACAAGAGCAAAAATACTAAAGCGTTAACAAGTTGTATCTCTGAAAGGTGTACTTTTTCTAAGAACACTAATAGTGTGAATGTTTATGAAGCGTTCACACTATTATGATCCATTTGTCTTTCGTACGTTTTTCAGCATCTTTCTCATTCCACAATTTTTGTGCCATTTCAACAAATCATATATCAAAACATTCAGCTCATTCGGGGAGGGGGGGGTAATGACTTTTGGTTTTAGTGCAACTTTAGCTTTTTGAAAAATTTAGACTTTTCTGCCCCTTTTTTCATCATAGAAATGAAATGAGCTCATTTTACATCTTTCAGATCTTTAGCTGTATTTACAACCTTTTACTGCTCCTTTCACATTTTGTTCTGCTTCAGCTTCTTTCAGCTTCCTTCTGCTAATTTAAACTTCTTTTACAGCTAATTTCAGCTGTTTTGTGCTCCTTTCAGCTTCTTTCTGCTAACTACATTTTTTGTACTTCTTCTAACTTCTTTTTGCTACTTACAGCTTGTTTATGCAAGTTTCAATTATTTCAGCTACTATTTAACTGTTAAATGGCAATTTTAGTCTTTTCAGCTAATTCCACATTTTTTGCACTCATTTCAAAGTTTTTCAGTCTAATTCAGCAAAAATGTGCTCTCTCCACTTCTGATAATTTAAGCTTATTTCTGCTTTTTAGTTACTTTTCAGCTTTTTTGTTCTAATCTCAGCTTTTTTTCAGGAAACATTGTTTTTGCTTTCTTCTGCTAAGCTGCCTTTTTAAAATTCTTTAGCTAATTTCAGCTGTTTTCAGATCAATTTAAGTTTCGTATGGTAATTTCTGCTACTCAGCCCAATTAACCCTTTTCTGCTAATTTCAGCTTGTTATGCTCCATTCAGCTTTTTTCTGCCAGTTTCAACTTTTTCTTCTATTTCAGCTATTGTTTAGCAGTTTTGTGCTAAATTTAGCATTTTCAGCTAATTTCACTTTTTTTAGCTCATTTCAGCTCCTTCCACTTCCTTCTGTTAGTTTCAGCTTCTTTCTTCTTTTAAGCTACTTTTCAGCAATTCTTTGTAGCTAATTTCCTATTGCTTACTAAACCTAGTTCAGCAAATATGTGTTCTTTCTGCTTTCTTCTGCTATGTGGCTTGTTCTTCCATTTCAGCTAAATTGCAGCATGTTTTTTTTTTTTAGCTAATTTCAGCTTTTTCC
>JARVGS010000548.1:27794976-27805695 GCA_031762315.1 Hypsolebias antenori
TTCCGGTAACCGGCTTTTTCGGTATCCGGCCGGGCCGGTGTAACGGAACTACGCCGGAAACCGGGGGTTACCTGTATAGCTAAGAAGCAGAACATTTTGGAAGAATGTGTTTAAAATTGTTTATATTTGTCTAAAAGCTGCTTTTATGGGATGTTAGAGCTCCTTAACTTCAGAGAAAATATTTGAGTTTAATCTATGAAAACAAGCTATAAAAAACAAGCATTTATTGTAATCCACTCAATTTCTTGAGAAACCCAGATCAAAAGTCCTTAAAGATAAAAGAACAAACAGTTGTCTGGTTCATCTAACACACTAAAACAAGTCAAATAGAAAGGGAGTTTGTGATTTTTTTCAGTATCACACCTTTCATTTATTTCTCCCAATCCTTTACCAAACAAGATCTGACACCTTGTTACGACATCAAAGAAAATAAAAAAACGTCACCTTTCCGTCAAAGTAAGTGACTCAGTATACTACTGCACACTTTTTATCTGCCATTCAGAGAATTAACTTGTATCCTTGTTGATATGGAGTTGTTACTTGAACAAAATTGTTGTCAGGAAGCACTGGTGTCCAAAAGTAATGTGTTTAGCTATTGTTATAACACTAAAAATATTAATAACATCATTAAAAAAACAGTATACTGCTGTTGAAATTTCACACTTGGTTGATTGTGCACTGTGACTACATTCCCCCCAGTATCAGAAGTTTGATTCATGTATGCTTGTCCGTAAACTCCCTCCTTCACACATGCAGACTAAGTTTCTTACCATTCACCCATTGCATTGATGGTTGTTGCTATACAGTATAAGCTGTCTGACATGTTCCTCCTCTGACCCCCCCCGGCACCTGATTTATGTTTGGACTGTTTTGTCCTGTTGAGCTCCCTCAATTCTCAAAAAAATAAAAAATAAAATAGCTTCATTCAAACTATTAACATATCTTCTAGATCCAATCCCAACCAGACTGTTTAAAAAGGTATTTCCCCTAATTAATATCCACATTTTGGATCTGCTTGATTTTTCTTAATGAATGGTTACGTACCACAGCACTTTAAGGTTGCTGTAATTAAACATTTACTTAAAATCTGATACTGATTAAGGAATTCTGGCCAATTATAGACCTACCTCTATATTTAATCTAACTTTTACCTCAAAAATTTCGGAGAAGATAGCTGCAAATCAGTGGTGTGAACAACTGAACAGAAATAATCTGAGGAGTTTCAGTCAGGGTTTAGAGCTCATAGCACAGAAACATCACTGGTGAAAGTTACTAATGATATTCTCATGGCCTCTGACAATGGACAGGTGTCTACACTGGTCCTGTTAGACCTAAGTGCTGCAATATAGTTGATCACAATATTCTACTACAGTGACTTGAATGTGACATTGAAATTACAGGAACAGCTCTAAATTGGTATAAATCATATTTATCTGATAGATTCCAATTTGTAAGCAGTGACTAACATATATGTTAGATCTTTTAGCGTATGTTTGGTATTCGTTTAGCACATATCTTAGATTATGTCTTAGATCCTTATTTACTGTTTCTTTTTACACTTTATATTTTTCTATTGTTGGATGTGGGACCCTGTGTACACAATTTCATTCCACCTCATGTATCACATGTGATGTGAATGACAATTAAAAAACCTCGACTTGACTTGAATTTGTAAATGTAAATAATGAATGTTCTTCATACAACAGTTAGCTATGGAGTTCCTCAGGGTTCAGTGCATGGACCAATACTCTTATTTTATATATGCTTCCGTTGGGTAAAGTTATTAAACAGCATCAGATACATTTTCATTGTTATGCTGATGAAACAGTTATATTTATCAAGGAAACCTGATGAATCCAATAAGTTACTTAGATTACAAGCAATTTCGTCTCAAAGACAAAAACCTGGATAACCCCTTAATTTTCTGCTTTTAAACTCAGACGAGATAGAGGTTGTAGTTTTTGGACCTGAGCATCTTGGGAATAAACTTTGCAGCATTTCACTTCCTCTAGATGGAATTTAATTGGAATCCAGTTCTAATGTAAAAACATCTTGGGTGTTATTTTTGATTAGGATGTATTTTAACCCCCACATTTAAAAAGTTAGCAAAACTGTTTTCCTCCAACTGCGTAATATCATTAAAGTTAGACACATCTTTTCTAAAAATGATACAGAAAACCTGATGCATGCATTTCTCACGTCTAGGCTGGACTATTGCAATTGTTTATTATCTGAGTGTCTGAAAACTTCTTTAAAAAGGCTGCTGCCAGAGTTTAATGAGTTGGTAGGAGAGATCATTTCTCTCTAGTTTTAGCTTCTCTCCACTGGCTCCCTGTCAAATTCAGAACAGAATTCAAAATTTTACTTCTAACCTACAAGGCTCTCAACAGCCTAGCTGCATCTTATATTAAAGATCTTATTGTTCCATATTTTCCTAACAGAGCACTTCACTCTCAGACTGCAGGTTTGCATGTGGTTCTTAGTGTTTCCAAAAGCAGAATGAGAGGAACAGCTTTCAGTTCTCAGGCTCCTCTCGTGTGGAACCAACTTCCAGTTTCTATCCATGAGGCTGACACATTGTCCAGTTTTAAGATTAGGCTCAAGTCTTTCCTTTTTGATTAATCCTATAGTTAGGGGCAGCTTGGATTTCCTGAGCCGTCCCTTAGTTATGCTGCTATTGGCTTAGACTGCTGGAGGAAAAATTGACCATATTTCCTCCCTCTGCCGCTGGCTTTATTCATTCTATTTTACCTGTTTGAATTTGTAATTATTTCTATCTTTACATGTTTGTTTTTTTGTCTTTCATCTACTAGAAAGTGCACCTGGACCTGCCATTCTGTGTTCATTTGTTTCTCCTTCCTGTCCTCTCAAGCCCCAGCTGGTCAAAGCAGATGATGCTTCCTGAGCCTGGTTCTGCTGGAGGGTTCTTCCTGGTAAAAGGACGTTTTTCATTTCCACTGTTGACTTTGTGCTTGCTCAGGATGGGAGACTGTGACAAAGTGACAATTCAACAGAATCTGCTGGCTTCCTTAGATAGACAACTTGTACTAATTGGCTTTTACAATGTACAGTATGTGAAAAAGTTTTTGTACAGTGCCCTGAGACAAATTCAGTTATGAGTTGGCGCTATAGAAATAAACTAAATTGAAACTTCATGTATCCTCTTCCCATACTATGTCTTTTCCACTCCCTTAATTTAGCACCCTCCCCCCACCCCCTTGACCCTTTCTGCTCTAAATTCTTTATTTTACATTGTTATATATAATTTTTTTTATTTTTATTTTTTGGTTGGATGTACATCTGAGCAGCATCTCCCCCAATCACGTAGGAATATGACAGAGGTATCCCAAAAATCCTCTCTCACCATTTAACCCTTTAAACTGCTAGGAGACACTGTGGGTGGAGAGCATTAACAAGATCACACTATGTCTCTGTTTAAGATCAGTGCCTGAAGGCAACAACTGCCTCAGGACACACGCCTTGTAAATCTGAGAGCTAAACAGAATGATTGAAAACGTCTACGTTTTTCAGGTTCACACACAATATAAACACACAAGAAGAAAACTGGCTCCTACAGTTACAGCCCCAGGGCCATGAGGGCCCATGAAGCATCATGGCACACATCGGTGGTCTGGCAAATGTTTTCTAAAGGACAGGTTCATTATAATTTACATCTAAGAGACACTGCAGCTTCAAAACAACATGTAAATAAATCCAAATTTGTTTTCTTAGGCCCTGTTTACACCATGCCATTTTTAAGAGAAACCAATCCATTTCTTCTGCATTTCAGCCTTTTGTCAACAGCTATTGTTTTTTTCTGAAACTTTGAATCCAGGTCTGAGTGGAAGTTTTAGAAACTGCCCAACAATGGTGTGAAATTACGCACATGCCCAACAGACCGCTGAAGTTAACAGCTTTGCTGCACTTGTACAACTAGATCAACAACAGAATAGCAAAGTGCTGTTTGTGCTGCTCACTCTTTTCAAATTCATCAGCATTTATGACAGAACATACGTGTTACTCAGTCTCTTGGACAACGTAGATGTCTACATTCTACATATACTGAACAGGCCTGTAACTGTTTTCATGCTTGAAACGGACGTGTTGGGAGTGAATGCACGTATAGTTGAAATACAAAAATCAAAAACATGGTGACATGTCATGGAAGCAACACAGATTTAACGGTTTTAGTGGTTTTGTCTAAACAACAACTGTGACCACAGTATTACGGTGTAACTTTTTCACTATCAGTGTTGGAACATCTAAAACATTTGCAGAAGATTGTTTACATGTAAACACGGTCTTCGTGTAACCCACAAGGTACACCCATCTTTTATCCCCCCTCCTAAATCTGCAACTTGAAATTTTTACAGAGTGTAAAATTAAGAAACCCAAGTAAACCTGCAGTCTGATAGCAAAGTGCTCTGACAGGAAAATATGGAAGAGAGTAAAAATGTCTTAACAAAAAGGACACCCAGATGTAACGCATGATAATTTACCACTAACCATCACATCATCAGGAATCCCAGCCCCATTAAAAAAAAAAAAAAAAAAGGAATCCCCAAGCTTCACAATGATACCAAACAATACAATATATGAAGAAATTTCCAGTTGCTAAAGCAGCCAGCAGCAAAATGTGTTTAAAATATTGTTTAGAATTTAAAGGATTATTTTTAAAGACATAAATGGGAGAAAACGTTAATTTAAAAGGTAGATAAAAAAAAATTACTTGCTATTTTAGATGCTGGGACAGATAGACGGTGTATTTTTGGACAAATCTTTTTTGCAATTCTCAATTATGACAAAAAAATAAAGATTTTGCTTGCAACACGCTGCAGGGGGGCTCAAAAGCCACTCCTATTTGTCTTTCAATACATCACAAGAACCAGGACACCCTCCCTTCAGCGTGGATATAAAAGTTGACGAGTAGGGCTAAAAATGAAAAGGGAACGGATGAAATTGGGTTCAACCCACACATCACTAGTCTCTTTTTGTGGTTTAGCTATAGATCCCAATGAACCATGAACAAAACAATAAGGGTTCCCATTTGGTGAGAGACAATCAACCATGAAACAACAAATTCAAACACAATCTCTTTAAAGCACAGACTTAAGTGTTACTTGTATTAGCTGAGCTACTTCTAGTTAATCTTCCAAATATGTGACCTAAAACAGCTCATTGATGAGGGAGGGACTCTTGCCAGCACCTGAGTGATCGCACAACATAAATAAACCAAGAAGAAAGCTTCGTTTAAGTCTGCAGATCTCTCCTTTTTCCTCTGCTCCCCGTCCTTCCTCTGGCACATCGTATGCATGTTGAGAGCAAACAGTGGATGGAAGAAAAACAATTACGTACTCCAGTCATAAATCTACTGGACATAATTTGCAAGCTATACACTATTAATTCATTGAGCGCTTATGAGTGTGGTTAACTGAAGGCAGAAGAAAAAAGAAAGCCGGAAAACCTAAAGTAAATTAGCCTCTAATTAGATTGCAATTCATGAAATTCTATTTTAAAAGTGTTGACGCAATTAATAGCATGTGAAATTGCAAATTAATCCAATACAAAATGAGAGGACACACTTGGGTTTAAGTGCATCTCTCGCCACTTTGAAAAAAATATAATGCTGTTATCACCATGGCGACACCGTGCAAATATGTTTCTCCTCTGCACGGCGATGCAGCCACTGGGGCTGAGCAGAGTGGGTGAAATGAAACCGGCAGAACAAACCGCACAGTTAAGGAAGAGAGTAAGCAACGGGGATTACATTAGCTTTGTACCCGTTTGAGCGCTGAAAAATACACGAGCAGCAAAAAAAAAAAAGAGACCGCAGATTTTCAGATTACGAGGGTGCAGAATGTAACCACAACACTCATGTATTGCTGTGGCTCTCTGTATCTGGATGCAGACTCCTGTGGTCTGAATTGTGCTGATCAAACTTCCTGTTTGGACTGGCTTGTCTCAAAACTGCAAGAAGGTTTTGTTGTGTACGTGAATGCTTAAAAACTACCACTGTGATGATATTATTGTCTTAGCTGTGATGTGTAATGAAGTAAAGTAAATGTACGCATTAGTCAAAAATTAAGAAAAATAAGGGAAAGACTTTGCAGTCACAAAGGTGGCGTGCATGGTTTTTGATGACCGTAATTGCTGGTGTATAAGCCGCTACTTTATTCACATGCGTTGGACACCACGGCTTGTACATTTGTACAATGCAGTGTCTAATTTATATATTTTTTAATATTTACTTTCTTTTTGTTGTCGTTTTTCCCCCCATGTGCTAAAGAGGTTCCTGCCGCCAAACACATTTACCACACCTTCGTCACTCCTTTGTCACATTATTTAAGGATGTAAGCTTTTAGTAAAGGATGTAAGCTTTTAGGAACATGCGTCTACAGGAAGACACGTGTATTTAGTCTCTCTATGGTCATACATGCATGCTGGGACGTGCATGATTTAGTCAGTGCTAAGGCATATGTAACAGTGAACTAGGAGGCTATAGCGTGGCAGTAGTAGAGATTGTGATGAAGCAGCATGTGTGCTGTGGGTGAATAATCAGCTTTCCTCAGAGGAGACAACAACAGGAGGGGGGTCTGTCAGAGATCCAGCCTATATATGTGTGTGTGGGGAGGTGGGGGCTGGAGTCGGGTACAGGGCAATGGGGACACAGCCTCCTGGAACCCTGCATACGATGAAGCTCCATGCCTAATAGGGGGCAGAGAAGTTAATTCCAGCGAGCCGGAGCTTTATCTCATTTTCATACATATGAACGCGCCGGGCCGAGATCGATTACTGCAAACAAATTGAAGCGCCCGGGCCCAGGGAGACCCACAGAGAGGAAAGCAGAAAAAGTCTGATAGGAAAGGGGAGGGGGTAGTGTGTACGAGTCTATGAATTCCAAAAAAATGTGTAAAGAAGGCAGAATGCAATGATATGGATGGAAAGACACAAATCACTCCTGCATACTGATTTTCTTCCTTCCTACCTACAGAGACCATTATTCAATGCCATGCATGAAAAGCCATTTTTATCTCGCCGACACCACCGTCCATGCTGAAGGGATTGAAGATTGGAAGGTTGGGAGAAAACTCACAAGTCCTGATGGTTTGCTTAGTCTTCAAACAGGACTTCTTTCTTCAACTTTCTTTTCCTTTTGGTCTATAAGCACTTATTACGTTCACACAATCAGTTTCTCATTCCAAGTTCTTTCCATCTCCATCTCTCATTAAACACAGCAGCTCTCTGTGTTAGCTCCAGTGTTGAGGCTTGATGGTCATTTTTACAACTCGTCCAAAGTGCTGTCTTTCCTGTTTGATCTCATCCTAAAAGAGTTTGTTACACTTCCTCCATCTCTCTTGTCCTCTTCTTAACTGGGAGCCTGTCTGTGGACCTCCTCCCCAAGCACGGTTTTTACAATTTCCTCCCTTTCCCTTTACAATTTACTTCCTGTTACACAGTCAATCACCAAATAATATACATAATAAAAGGGATAATTTAGTGGTTTGTCGTGATCTGGGCTCTGAGTTGGCCATGGGTAAGATTAAACAAGTAAAAGTAATAATAAAACAGTCACAGCTCAATTGTAGTTTTACTTTTGCCTGAAGAGTAACACAACAGTTGCGTTGACATGCAAAATGTGTGCGGACAACCATCACAAGAAACAAATACAAACGCTCAAACGTAACATTTCCACTAGTTTTTAATATTCAAAGTAAGAACTCGTCATCACCACATGCTGAATGAAGCAATAAAATCTAATCACACATGAAAAGATAAAACTGTATTTATATTTAAAAGGCAGCCAAATGCTGTAAAACATGAGTGAATTTAAAGGACTAGGATATATTTCAATCACGTTTACTGTAAATAAAGTAATTAAAAATAAACGTGATTACAAAATAAAGCCACATTCTCCTTTATTCATGTTTGTTTTCACCACATTTTGAAAGAAGACCCAAGTTTTGATTTTCAGAAAAGTACTTGATGTTTCACTGGAAGCTGTTGAAACTATCTGTGTGTAAAGCTTTGAAAACTGACTGATGGGTCAGGGTTGAGACAGAGCAGCAGAGCACGGGGTGAGGGACTAATTAAACTGACTGCTCGGGGTCCGAGGCAAGCAGGAGAACTTTGTAAAACCCTCAGTGTCAAACCCAGACGATGACGCTGCAGTGCATGCACTGACACACAGACTATTTTAACACCATCTCCTGAATTAGGCTGCACTTATAACTTATTAAACACCGTTTATGGTGAACTTAATGACCTCAAAAGTAAGAGTGCCGAGCTGAGACTGAGCTCACATCTGAGTTGACAGAATTCGCTCACTGAGCAAGCTCGCGGTACAAGTTACCGGATAGTGCAACCAACGGTGTGGCAGCTGCCAACGACGAAAGAGGAGGAGGAAGCTGTCAAAGTAGACGCCTCAAAAAGTTAACGTTAAGCAGTTTGCTAATACTGAAGTGGAAGCAGGTGGACGCAAGCTAGAAAATGACAAGAGGTAAAGCTGGTTGTAGAGTTTGTAATGTAAAAGGTTGGCAGACCATATAACACTGGAGTTTCCATTTGTGGTCCTGCATGTTTTAGATGTTCCTCTGCTCCAGCACACCTGAGTTCAATCAATGGGTGATTGACAGACTCCTGCAGAACATGAAGAGGTGAATGAATTGCTGAGCCAGGTGTGTTGGAGCAGGGAAACATGTAAAATGTACAGAATAGTGGCCCTCCAGGACAAGGACTGGACACCCATGATGTAACTGAACTACATGAGGTACACAGTGTTTAAATCACTTTTGTTGTTTGACTCAAGAGCAATGTCACAGTTAGGGCTGAACGATTTTGGAAAATATTTTAATTGCGATTTTTTTTCTATGGCAATATGTGATTATTTTTCAATGAACACAAACAATAAATCTGCTTCAATTGAAAAAACTTTGCTGTTTTTAGTTCCGCAGCAACTCTGTTTCTGCATTTTTTTTGTATAGCTCCATAGCAACTTGGCTAAAATGTGTGCGCGAGGGCATTCTGTACCGCTTTTCCACTGTGTTTACCAAAGTCATAAACCCAGGCTTGGTCACTATATTAATGGGCATCATGTATTTCGCTATGAACTCCGTTATTGCTCGAGTTATTTCTGCTTGTCATTTCGAATTATGTTCATACAGAGTAGTACCTTTGAACAGTTTGGTCAGTGATCGCTGTCGACTGGTACTTTACTTATTTGAAGAAGAAGCACTGGTCGTTGGCATTCTAGCCATGCAACTATCATAAATGGATTTGTGGTTTTACCTAGAGAGGTAGCAACAGCAGCAAGACAGGTTCTGCACAATACATGTCATTGTGCAGTGTCTTCTTTTTAGTCAAAATAATTCCAAACAACGGGCGTGCTGCTCCTCTTTGGTACCAAACTCTCAGATGTGCCAGCTTCTGTCCAGCTTGACACCTTTGTGCAACCGGTTAAAACTCAGCGTTGACTTCTCCAGCTTCCTGCTCTGCTCTGCTCTGCTCCATTCACTCGCAAGTCACGTGACCAGATCACGTGACCAGTCAAACTGCAGCCTTTGCGATTAAAAAATCTCCTTTTATCATATTGTGATATAACTGCAAATGCAATTAACTGTTCAGCCCTAGTCACAATAACAGCCAAACGCAACTTTAATCCGAGAACGTGTAAATATTAGAAATCCATAAACTGCCATAATTTGCACACAGTAATAAGATAAGATAAGATACGATACTGGCAGACAGTAATATATACTTCAGTTTAGGTTGAGGACAAGATAGCAGTTGTAAGAAATGAATGCCTAGTATTATCATGTCATCTATATGTGGTCATTTTAATTACTACAGGTGTTTACATTTTCTATGTGTAGAGAATGCACACAGGCATTTAAGGTCATGGTTGATTAACTGCATGTTGCTTGACCTGAATTCTAATTATAGAGATGCTTCAGTTGAATTCCCATGAGAAAACAGAAAAATGTATCAACATAGCTTGGTGAGAAAACTGTTTATACATTTGTAGCATCAAATCAATTTAAAGCAGAAGTCTTTCATTAGATAAACTGCATGTGACAGATCTGCATTTTGTATGTAAAGCTAACTTTATAGCACTACGCCATGTATTTCTGCGGAAAGCATGAAGGGCACATGAGGACAGTGGTCTTTCCATCCTAGCTTTCTTTGTATCCCAGCTTAACTACAGCCTCTTCTTTTATTAAACACATCCCATCCCCCATCACACTGGGTGAAATGTCTGGGTGCCTCACGCTTCACTGCCTGATGCTGCAGCGTACTGAGCATCACTCTGCATTACTCTCCTCTGTATCTGTGCATGTGTGTCTGAAAAGCCTAAAGTCATACAGTTCAGTAGTGCATACATGTGTCCATCTGTGCATAAGAATGAAAAATGCATGAGTAATGTGTACTAATGTACATCAGTTAGTTATAAAGTTTACTGAAAGACACTCACCTTTGGGTTTCTGATCAGTGGCCTGCAGAAGGAGAAAGAGAAATTAATTTAAAAAAAAATAGAGCAATAAGGCAAATATATCAAAACCATAACAACAAAAAAATGTTTTGTTTAACACAACAGTTGTGTTCCCAAAGAAAGTAAACCTGATGACATTTCATAAATTTTCTGGCCATTTACAGGTAACCCCCGGTTTCCGGCGTAGTTCCGTTACACCGGCCCGGCCGGATACCGAAAAAGCCGGTTACCGG
>JARVGS010000548.1:27816423-27826815 GCA_031762315.1 Hypsolebias antenori
GGCTGGTACTGTGAAGCGCTTTGGGGCCCCTCGTAGGGGGCTGGAAAGCGCTATATAAGTAAGCTCCATTTACCATTAACTGAACTACAGTTCCATTCATGAAATAATGTGCTGCACAAATATCATATTTTGACCAAAATTAATAAGTTTTACTATTGTGTTTCTATATTTATTAGACTTTGTTAGTTATAAATGTAAAGAAAAAAAAAAGAAGAAAAGAAAACATTACTCTGTAGAAAACATTTAAAAAACATCCGCAGTTGGTCAACTCAACATCAATGATTAACCACTGTTTGACCAATTTGACTTTTGAACCTTTAACTTTGTTGGTAACAACATACAGTGAAACCAACTTATGAAAATGTGTTCAGAAAACATTTTCTCACTATTTTAAGGGACCCCAGTGTAACACAAGTAACAATGGAGCAGTCAGTCATTACAGATGTGCTCACATGTTCTGTGGCATCTTTAGACCCTGATCATGCTTTAGGACAGTCACCACATTGTACACAGCATGAGTGGACTTGTGCTTCTGTCTATACTACAACTAAAGGAATGCATACCATGATGGACTACCTTTCTAGCTTATGTATTGATGAACATTATAAAAAACAAACAAACAGCAACAACAACAACAACAACAAAGAATAACTGTGAGTGCCTAAAACACTTTATTTATACGTGCTAACACAAGCGTTCTGGTTGAAGTGCTCTGTCTGGTTGTCCAACTGTGGGAGAAAACCACAGGATAAACCTAATCTTGTTCCCACCTGACTGCAAAAGTTGAGAATGAGAAATAAACTTGGGGCCTTTGTTGAAAATTATGTTGGCTGGGAAACCATGAAGTTGGAAAACCTGGATCTCACTGATATTACTGGCAGTAGGCAGTTTCTTGAGGAACATTTGAGTCATTTTAGAGCATCTGTCTACAACAATGAGAATGACCAAAAAAACATTAGATGATGGCAACCTAGTTATGAAATCCATGGACATTTGAGACCATGGTAAATAAGGTATTGTATAGGGACAAACAAGAATATCAAAAGATTGGTGAGAAATTTTAGTATGGATACTCACAGGACAGGCATAAACAAACATCTTGACATCTTGACTTGGTGATGGCCACTAGAATCAACCCCAAGGATTTAATGACTCTTGGAGGGCAGACAAACTTTAAGGAGTATCATTGAGTGGCAAATAGTACACCAATGTCCCCCTGTCACTGAGGGATTTGTATAGTGATTGTTTGCAGTTTTCAAGATGAGTGTTTTTCTGGAGTGTATTTAAATAGGGAATGCAAGTAAACCTTAATATTTTGGTGCAAGATATTAAAGTGGGTAAGACTTATACTATGCATTAGAATAAAGTTTTATTTTCCTCTTGGCTGAGGCGATGCAGAGTGGCAGATCCTGGACAGTGGAGGGAACAATTTTATCCACCATCAGAGGCAATGGCTGAGCCAGCGGGTGGCCAGTGTTGGCCTTGCCCACCATAGATTAATATTTAGCCACCCCACCAGCAAACCTAAGCATTTAAGGAAACTATACTTTTGAGCAATATAAAAACTAGGAAGTAATGTTTCCTCAAAAAGTGGTGCCTGGTTTACATATAAATATAGTGGTGGCCATCTTGGATTTTAACATGGCAGCCCAAATTTTGAAAGGAACATTCTTATGTCTAGAAGCAGCCACACACCAAAATGGAAGTTGGCACTTCATTTATTTTTCAAGCTATCACACTCACAACATGCACAGATGGATGGACGAATGGAAGGTATTTCAAGTTTTCCCTGTTCTTTCTGCAATGTGGGGAAAACAATCTTAGTTTTGAGGTTTTTAGGGACAGAGGAATGATCAATTAGACATTGGGTGGGTATGGAAATAGTAGCATGACTGTGGAAGACCTCTCGGTAGTCCTGGGACAGTTAGCCTGACTGAGCGTGTCAAAACGTTTTTGTCCTGTTGATGAATCTCAGGTTCATCAAGAGCATTGGGACTGTGAGAAATTGTAAAGCTTAATGGTAATCAGATAGTGTGAGATGGTAGAGTTAAAGCACTGCCACTCCACCCCACTGTAAAAAAGCCTCCCTGACCTGATGGAAATTGAGTCTCTTGGATCTTTTTTTTAAGTACTCCAGGGTTAGCAGTGCTAACTCACATCTCATGAAATTCCTAATTTTTTTCTACAACTAGACATCATTTTTGATTGTACAGAGAGAAGAATCCCACATGCAGGACATATTTGCAAATGTAAATTGGGATGCATGAATGAAAAGTGTGCAGAAACGTGTGTGCATGGTATGATTAGACTGAATTTGTTTGTGCATAATGCCTTTATAATTATAACCTTACAACAACTTTCAGTATGAAAGCTGTACTCTAAATTTATGTGATTGGTCCTACAAGAAAGGGGTGCTGAGGTCCTTCTAACCAATGTTGCCTCTCCTCTAGAGCCACTTTAAAAGCCATGATGTATTTTTCACCAGTGTTATACTGTAGTTGTGTTCAGCAAACACAAGTCATCAAGAGAAAAAGGTGCATGGGCAGAGATGAGCTTCAGGTTGACCCCTCCCTTGTGAAACAACATCTCTACCATAATCCCCGAATCAGAACTGTCAGTTGTCACCATATGTTGGGAAATATCAGAAAATCTGAGGATGGGTGCATAGGTAAAGAGAACTTCCAATTTGTTAAAGGGTTTGTTTGCATTGAGAGACATTTGAGAGACTCTCAAACCTGCTTCTTTGAAATGAGAAAGCTCTCCAGATAGAGAGCGAAACGTTTTCTTGCTACAAATAAAGTCCAGTTGTCTCTGTATTGAACCTTTGTTGATTTTGTCTATGTGAAGATGTAAACACCAAGCAATATTTAAGAGCAAACGGTATTTGATGGAATGTAGTGATAAAGGAAGAGCAGGTTGGATGAAAATGCAGTTTTGCCTCCAGGCAGAACAAGACTACTGATAGCAGGCTTTGAGTTTTGTCTGTAATGGGTCAAATAAGGGGAAGGCAGCCTTGGGGTTCCCCTGTAAGTAAATGATCCTGCCCTTTGTGTGATAAGCGGCTGCAGATGGGAGTTACTGCCAGAGTTCGTCCTCATGGCGTCGTTACAACAGTTTAATCAAAATAGTGCCTAGATGCCAACAGCCTGCAGCCTGGTTAGATCCGGAGCCAGTGTGGGTAATTCCTGCTAGGATGCTGCCAAAACAGACAAAGTCAAAGAATTCAGTGTTTCTGGGCCCTAATTATTCTTTCTTTCTTTTTTTATTAGTGTTTTGTGCCAAGGGGAAAGAACTACAGTTGCACGCATATACCAATAGTAACTATTAGTGTGAAATGGATAAAAATGACAAAACCAAACCTCTTCATGCCCAGTGGAGCAATCCCACTGGTAGTTTTAAGATCCAAACATACTTACATTATCATACAAATACTGCATTTTTTTCCCTATTTATGTTCTCCGCCTTCACAGAAGTGTTAAGTCTTTTCCACTGGCTGTTGGCATTGTTGTGTAAAGTCGGATGGTCTCAGCCTCCGGCCAGACAGACAGCCGACTGTGCCTGATCTGGACAGTCAGCTCCAGATCGCAACTCAGAGCTTTACATGAACAAAGTCCTACAGGAAAAAACAACAAACGCTGCTCCGCTTGTGCAGGCACGGACCGACTCGGACACAAGACACTTGTCTTCTTACGAGGCAGACCACAAACATGCACAATAAATGAGCATTCGAACGCTGTTGACGCCACATCCCAATTTATACTTTTACAATGTGGTGCATTTTTCATCACTTCGCTGGTGTGTGGCAATAGAGATAAGACGGTCGTGACAAAAATGTCAGAGCGAGAGCGAGGGAGAAAAAGGGGGGGTTTGAAATCGAGCAGGAAATTATGTACTTCAATTAAGACACGCAGAGGAGATATTAAAAGCTATACTTCAGTGCCTAGGGACAGGATGCAGGAAGGGGCGATGCGATGGAAGGCGACAGTTCAATCAGAATCCCCAGCTTTCATTTGGAGGTGGGAGTGAGGGGGAGACATTGTTTAACAGCCGGTGTGCTGGAATGTACAACATAAAGGGATGCATGCTGTGATAAGGCTACGGGATGAACCATAGAGCCAACTATTTAAATTTATCTGCAAAATATAGCAATTTAAATACATACTCTGCAACTAAAATGAGCATGAACTAATCCACGCATTAAATAAAATGCAACAACGTTGCTGTTATAGTACAAGTAGCAAACAAATGGTTGCACCTTTCTATCTTATTGAGATACTCAAAGCTCTTTGCAACATAATCTGTGCCTCAGTTACCCATTCACACAGCACTCTACAAAGCTAATTGAACAAACCATTCTAAAGAGACTAATCAGAGCTTTATCACATTCATACACCGATGGGACACACATTGGAGGAAACAAGGGGATTCAGCGTCTTCGGTATGTGACTGCTGCTGGATTTGAACCCCCAGCTCTTGACTTGGGAGGACTACTGTCAATGCAAGGTTTAAAAACATAAAATGTGCCATTACTTTAGTCAGTCCGTGAATGCACCATATGACACGTGCATTCAAGTCATAATAAAACACAAGAATCCAGCGTTTACAAGCCTTAATGATAATTATACCAATAAACCTCATTGAAGTTTTTATTTGAAGATGCAAACAGTAGTGTGGGAGATGCTGCCATTAGATAAGATATACAAATAAATTAAAAAATGATGCCAAGCTGCTGGTTTGTGTTCATTTCTGCTGGAGCACGATCCTTCATTTATAACACAAATAAGTTGTTGTGAAACTCACCTCTCGTTCAGCAGCTGGCCGCTTGTTTCAGGGAAGAGTCGGTGCATGGCAGGAACAAATGCCAAAAAAAAAAAAAAGCTTTTTGTTTTTCCTCCTCTTCTTTGTTTTGAAGTTACCCGTAAAGCGATGGAGTCACAATTCATATGAATTAAAGTGAGGCTCTGTGGAGGAGCCGAGTGGGCGTTTCTGATAATATTCGAGGTAAACAACGGCTCCGAGGCCAGACAAACACGGCGACTTCTGCTCGGAGCAAGAAAACATTCAAATAAATAGTTCGTCAGATTTTACTGGGCCAGAATTTAAAAGTACACCACGAGGGGCGGGGCGAGCACCGCAAATAATAAACAAACAAACAAACAAACAATGACATCGAAGAAGCAGCTTAAGTGTTGAAGTTAGCGTTAGCTGGTTGTGGCTTTGCGAGGTTCTGCGAACCGGAGTTCAGGCAGTTTTAGTAAAAAAAATTAAAATAAAAATCTTCCGAGCAGATGTCGCTGAGCAAGCCGACGGCCGTCAGACAGCCAACTTGTTTTAAAGTGCAAAAAAAGAAAACGTTTGTTTGTTTAAGTCGCCGAATGGGCGACTGGCGACGGGCTGACCACCGCGAATGCGAAGTTAGTCGCAGCTCCGAGAAAATACATTCTGTGTTGATCCAAACCCACGGAGCGGACGCTGACAGCAGGCGGTTCAGGGAGCTCTCGTTGACAGCGGTCTCGCAGCCATTTTGTTCAAACTAACAACACCGCAGTCTGCTGCTGCCTCTCCTCCTCCCAGTGAGCCGACTCACCAGGAAGAGCTTCCGATACGTCACTCTCAGCCAATCAGAGAGCGGAACACAAGCTCCGCCTCGCCGCCCCTCCCTCCTCCGCTGGGCACCGCCCACACAGAGCTTGAACACATTCATGGCTGGAGAGCATGAGGCAGCTCACATTTCCAGGGGAAGCATGCAGCGAACACTATGTACTCAATGGACAAACCTGAACATTACATTACTGCAGAAACTACAAGCTTTAGAAACAAAACAGGTAAAACACGACCACAGTGTTGTACAGTCTCATGTTAACCTTAGAAAAAATATCTGGAATTGACATGAAAAAGTACCTAAAATGAAGTTGATTTATATTTAAGCAGCTACAATATCCACATTTTCACAGCACTTCACATGACACCTTTCAGAAACCTTTGCATTACATGCTTATTTACACATAATTCTTTGGTTATTTGCAAGTGCAAACTATAGCAGCAGCAACAAGATGTAGCATGTCCACTGGGCGCATGCAGTATTTAGACAACTTAATTATACTTTTACATAATAGTTTAAGTTACCGTAATACATTATTAGTTTTTTTAAATATCAGAACAGATAAAGAGAACATAAAGAAAATTTTAAAGGTTATAAAAGTTTTTTTTTCTTCTTCACAAAACGACCGTTTTCACACATCTCTACATGATATGCAGAAACATGAGGTGACAACCACAACATGATGGATGCAGAAACACTTGTGCACCCCTGAACTGCATCTGCAGCCTCCTCTGAGAAATAAAACATGGCCCCTTGCCCATTCTTGGTGCTCCTTTCTCATGGAAATGACCCCTCTGTGACGGAACACCCCCACCACCACACACACACACTTTGCACTGGGAACAGGTCAAGACTGTTCTACAAAAAGGGTAAAAGGCTGACCAGTGAGAACACTCCCGTACATCGCTGGGAGAGAATACAAATTAGAGAGCTGGGGGTCCGGCTAAATGTCCACCCCCCCACCCCGTCACACTTTTTTCCCCAAGGCAACATGCCCAGAGCTATTATTAAAGCAGCATCTTTTACTGAATGGAGAAGGCAGATGTTCCATGCTCGGGGTTAAGAGAGGTGAGAGCAGGGGGAATGCCTTCAGAACACATCACTGGCTCAGCACTGCAAGTACCGGAAAACATTTTCTAAACATGCTGTAGAAATACACGAGACATGTTTTTTAAGTAATTCAACTAGATCTAAAGTACATTAGGTATAGCAGAAGTGAAGTGGCAACAAGCCATAATTGACAGGAGCTTTATCATCAAAGGAGGTGGTGAGTATGTGTGTGAAAAGACAGGTTCATGCGTATGTGTGAGACATTCTTCCCCGTGCACGTCTGCACTCCAGCTCGTCCCAGCTTTTCAGTTAGGTGTCTTTGAGACGTTTCTTTGACTTTGCCAATTTCCCTAATTGCTCTCACATTTAACCAGACTGCTGACAGGAGCAAGTCAACGGAAAGGTCTGCCTGACATTCTGATAAGAATCATCCCAGAGACACAAGCTGTTGGACTGCAGCAGAGGCAGGCGCTTGCTCATTCCCCTCCCAGATGACGCCTCCATTCCTCCAGCTCCCATTCTCTCCTTGCTCCTTTTAATTCACTCTGATCCTCTGCCTTTTGTTTTAATTCCACTCCAATCATGAGCCTGTTCCGCATAAGGTTTTAATTCCAAGCCTGATACAAGAGTCTGCACATGAAGCTGCCTGTGAACACACCAGAGAGGAGATCCCTATGTACACATGCACGCACACACGTTTGTTTTTCTACCTTTACAGGGATTTTGCATTGACTTCCATTCATTTTCATTCATTAATATAGCCTAACCCTGACCCTAACCATTACTAGTACATGCCTAACCCTAACCCCTAACCCACCAATGACACTTGAACCTTATGGGGACTGAGCTTTGGTCCTCGCAAAGAGCAGTTGGTCCTCACAGTGTAATATGTGTTCAACAATTGTCCTCAGAAAGCAACATAAACAAGTACAAAGTACACACACACAAATCATTAGGTGGTTTTCACACCTGATAGTCCGGTAGACTCCGTCCGATTGGGGACTAAAATTTGAAACATTTCTTTACATTTTCAGCTGTTGCAGTTTCCATTCACACTGGACTGAGTCAGTTGAGCCAACCTGTTCCCCCACCTCGCCTGTGGTGGCGCTGCACCAAGAACTACTGAAGGAAACGACATGAAAACCTCTGAAGAAGACACTGAGTGCAACTTTCTTCTGGGAATAAAAACAAAAATGGAGTGGAGTCAAATTTTAGCAGTTTTAGGATTTCTGTTTTGTCTGTGGCACGTGCCAAACAAACATTTTTCAACAATGGCCTCAACATGAGCAGAAGATGAGGCAGAACATGAGGCAGAATGTCAGGATTTCTCTGAGGACAGGATTAAACCCAGTGGTGCAGACAGAATCTCGGAGGCCAGGAATTAATATATAAAAATAAACACTTTAATAATCAAAATAAACAGCTGACGAGGCAGCAACAAACACTTACATGAAATCTAGACGTGAGGGACACAGGAGGATACCCGACGATGACCGGACAATGACAAAGACACAGACCAGGGCTTATATACTCATAGACAAAACAAGACAAATTACAAATACCTGGGTATAAGACAAGGATGAAACAGATCGGGGTTGATTAACCAGAGACAAGAGGGAGAGTAAGCAAGGAGGACCCAGCAGAGGGCACAATCCTTACACAGAAGACCATGGAGAATGTTGTTTGTCACACAAGGCAGCTGAGATGGCACCATACGAGGTAAGAGAACTGCACATTTGTTTTGGTTGTATTTGCACAGAATGCCCTGCACTGTAGTCCACTTCCTGTTTTGGAGCAGCCTCTGGTCCACTTGCTTTCACAATGCATTTGAATCGCGCCAGAGTTCATTTCAGTTGAACCGAGACCTAGGTATTTAGGCGGACCAGAGTTTGCTTTTTTGGTCCATATCAGAGTTCAATTGCTCATTCACACATCCTCAAACGAACAGGACTTTCCAGGCAAACGGACTAGAGTTCTATTAAAGCAGACTAAACAGGGCTGATGTGAATGCACCCTTAACTCTCCTGTCTCAAATGCTCTCCAATACTTAAATGTTACATGGCTACACAAAAATAGTAAAAACAGTTCATACGGACAGATTTTTCTTGGTAGAAACTTTCCATCTTTCATCCGAAAGGCTTCATCTCTCTGAGGCCTACCAACCAACTCTGTTGAATGAATAGCCCTTTTATAAAGTGATACAAGTCAGCCTGCTGTGGAATTTCAGAAACTAGCTTTTCACATGTAAAAAGGGGACTATCAGTCTGACAATTGCTCATCAGGGCATAACTCAGACTGTAACAGTGAATGGCAAGCATCCGTCAGGCCTCTAACGATTGATTGTCCACGGCTGAAATCCTAATCCATGCCTTTGTCACATCCAGAATTGACTATCGCAATAGTGTTGTGTACAGTACACCATCTAAAACTCTCAACAAACAGCATATTCAAAACTGCTGCCCGCCTTCTCACCCACACCAGCTCCCGTGAAAATATCACACCTGTCCTGCAGAAACTCCATTGGCTCCCTGTCACTCAGCGCATCCATTTCAAGATCCTCCTCATCACATTCAAAGCCCTCCATGAGCTGGCCCCTCCATACCTGACCAACCTACTCCATCATTACTTCCGGTAAGTTGGCGCCCATGTACATGGCTTGCAATCCACCTCTGTTGACGGTGTTTGGATTTTTTGTGTTTTGTTCATTTTTCATTGGGGACATAAACGCACTACTGGTGTATGATCGACAGCAGCTCCTGGATCTGCATTTTTCTGTCGCTGATGTCGCTTATTTGGGCAAGTATGAGCGGACCTCTGGAACCCCCCCCCCCCGTCCCCCGCCGCTGGGGGACCTGCCTGTTTACCTCCGCTGCGCCCCTCACCTGCCTGCCCAGAGAATGGGGAAAACGAGCTGGTCGGCTGGTGAAGCTCAAAGCCCTGCGTGCTGCATCTTCCTGTCCAGCTGATGGCCATGATTTCTATTGCCAGCTTCCCACTTGTCCGGACCAGGTAAACAACGGGAGTTGTCAGCCGGTACAGTTCATTATTGAAAATCTGCGGCCGCTGGCGCACGCTCACTCCACCGCTGCTCGAACCACCTCGGATAATATCAGGATGTGTGTGATCAACGCGAGATCTATCACCAACAAAACTTTCATTCTCAGGGATTACTTTCAAGAGCACGATTTGGACTTTTTCTGTATCACAGAGACTTGGATGTTGCCGGGTGAGTCCAACGCCTTGACGGAATTATTACGACTGAACTGTTTGTATTTTAACGACCCGCGGTCATCAGGTCGTGGTGGTGGTGGTGGATTATTAACAATATTCAAATCAATTTTTGACTGTAAACAACTCCACATTCCTGTTTCCTGCTCCAGTTTTGAGCTGACTGTCTTTGATAAACAGATCAGCATTGTTGTTCAGAAAAGTTTTTACCAACTTCGCCAAATGGCAAAAGTGAAACCAATACTAGCAAGACCTGATTTGGAGAAATTAATCCACGCTTTTATCACAGCTCGCCTTGACTACTGTAATGCACTGTATGTAGGCATCAGCCAGACCTCTCTCTCCCGTCTGCAGCTTGTGCAAAATTCTGCAGCTCGCCTGTTAACTCAGGCCCGTAGGCGTGAGCATATAACTCCCATCCTGGCATCCCTTCATTGGCTCCCTGTGCAATACAGAATTCATTTTAAGCTTTTGCTGTTTGTTTTTAAATGCTTGAACAACCTTGCCCCACC
>JARVGS010000548.1:27866759-27877964 GCA_031762315.1 Hypsolebias antenori
CCCCCCCCCCCCCCAAAAAGTAGATATCATTCCTGCATTCTGGTGTATTTTAATAGATTGTTTAAAATCTACATTTATATTTAATCTACATTTAGAGAGCAACAAGAAGTAGACTGACCAACAGCTCTCCTTGTGTGACCAGAGCATGCGCCGCTTCTCTCACGCATCCTCACCCCGCCCCCCCCACCCTGGTCAACAGCTGCTGTCACTAATGTAGCACTAAGCTAGCAGTGCAAAATACAGATGCAGTAGCTAAGATGCTACAGACTTAGCACTCCACTTCTCTCACGCATCCTAACCCCACCTCAGTCAACAACTGCTGGCACTAATGTAGTGCTGAGCTAATGGGCAACACAGAGGTATCTCCCCTTCCTTCCCCCACCCCATCGACAAAAAAACTCAAAGAGATGAACGCCCCGCCAAGGCAGATGACCTCGGAGAAACACTGCATGCCGTGTGCAGAGTTGTTGTAGGTAATCAGGAAAACCTGGAATGGACTATTATTGGTTTGAGTACTGTACGTATTCTATTAATCAAGTGGAATGGATTTGTTCACACATAAATAGAAACAGTGCTGGGTGAACTAATATTTCATGGTAAATGTGAGGGGGGCACGTCCCACAGATTAAAACACACTTAGTTTAAGATCTTGGCTTTTATTGTTCTCTTTTTTAATAAATCTTGCTTTTTTTAAATGAGATTTATTTAACCGTTTTTTCACTTGTTTTGAAATTGTGTTTTCATTCTGGGATTTCTTACTTTTTATTGTTGTATGGCACACCAAGGAGAACAGTCTTGCTGTTATAGATCCCATTATGTCTGCATGAACATTAGATTGAAAAATAAGTTCTGTTGTCCAGTTATTTCTTACAGCCTCATGTAGAAAGACAAGGCAATTAAGAAAAAAGTGAGATCATTTCAAAGAATTCAAGGAAATACATTTCTGAAAGATTATTTCTACCAGAGGCCCTCAGAGCTGCACCATGGTGCAGCAGGTTTGTGAAACTTCCTTCCTTCAACACACCTTGAAGTCCCTGATTCTGCAGGTTCTGATGAAATGCTGAGAAGATAATACAGTCATTTCAGTCAGAGATGCTGAAGCATCTGAACACTTTAAACATGCAGGACTGTGCATGATCCCAGAGGACCAGAGTTAGGGACTCCTGATTTATGTAAAAAAAAAAAAAAAATCAAATTTAAAAAGAGTAAACAAAAAATCTATAAACGGGAGAGAAGGAGAGTACTGCTGGATTATTAATTTCAGTATGATTTAACCACAGATTGTTCCAATTAGCTCATATCACAACATAAATAAATAAACTGCTGTACAAGTCAGCAAATAAGGTCATTTTTCTTTTATTTACTGTTATGTTGAATGTAAGGAAGCTCAACAGATCACGCTGAGACCTTGAAGTTGCAGTGCTTGAGGCAAGGAGTCAAAATGTATTATTGAGTTTGAGAAAGAAATCATTTAAATTTGCATTGCCTAAAGCTTGGAAAACGTGTTGAATTACCGCTGAAGATATGTAAGGTTGGGTGCCTCATGTTGACAAGAGGTTAGTGTTGAGCCCTGCAGAGCTCTGGCCTGATTTAACCACGCTCACACTAAATAAAGTCATTCACATCACTTCGTTTGTTCCAGCTTCACAAGTTAAACTTTTCTCAACTTTCCGCAGCACTGGGAAAATGCAGCAACTGATGCAGAGTTTTGTTGGAGACTCAGGACAATTAGTTTACCATCCATCAATTTTATTTGCCTGCGTGTTGCTTTTCAGGGTCATGAGGGTTTGCTGCCTGTCTCCATCAGTCAGTGGACAAGAGGCGGGGGACACCCTGGACTGGCTGCCAATCCATTAGAGGACCACTTATAGAGACAAACCAGACTGAACATCATTCATGTTCTCAGTTAGCAACAATTTAAAGTTACCATTTAACTCAACATGTATGTTTTTGGACTGTGGGAGGAAAATAAAAAAATACAACATGCACAGAGTGCACATGCAAACTTCATACAGAAAGTCACCTGCCAAGTTTCAAACGCAGCCCCATGTTTTTGTGAGGCAACAGTACTAACTCACTGATTCACTGAGCAGCTGAAGGTTGCCAGTTCAAATCCCGCCCGGGGGTCTTTCTGAGTGGAGTTTGCATGTTCTCTCCGTGCATGTGTGGGTTTTCTCCAGGTCTCCGGTTTCCTCTCACAGACCAAAAACATGCATGTTAGACTGACTGGTGACTCTAAATTGTCTCTAGGTGTGATTGAGAGAGTGAATGGTTGTTTGTCTCTATGTGTCCCTGTAATGGACTGGAGACCTGTCCAGGGTGTCTCCTGTCTCTCACACAGTGACAGCTGGATGGGCACCAGTGACAACTGCGATTCAAAAAGGAAGAAGCTGGTAAAGATGATGGATGGATCTAAAAAGCTACATCTCATGAGCAAGCTGCATCAGGCTCCCCCAAGATCTATACAGGAACCCAGTACACCACCATGATTATGGACAAAACATGGCTATGGACATTTGGTGTATTATCAGAACCATATAAAGCTGATGGGTTAGGCAGCTTCAATAAGAAAGGGGCAAAAATAAAAATTAAGAACCCTTTGCTTTGTTAACTTGCCTCTCCAAAGTGAACTAGTTTTCCACTTTAACAAATGGAGCCAAAGGTCTTTCAGGTAAAACGGTTTGGCATCAACAGTTGTAGACAGTTTGTGAAGAAGAAGGTACACAGCCAGCTGATCTACATCCAGCCTTCATCTTTGATCTGTAGGTACCGACTCAAAGAAAAAGGTCACAGAACACAAGCGGCTGAGAAAATAACCAAAGAGACGGAAACAAAATAACAAGTGAAGAATAAGAAAAAATGTATTAAATGACAGAAAGAAGTGACAGATCTGTCTATGTTGAGCCTCATTACTTGGTTCAGGGACACAATGTGAGGTGACAGCGCTCTCAGCTTCTCGCACATCCTGAACAAAGACAGAGAGAAAAAAAAACAATCTTCTTTCACGTTTTTCTTCATCTTTCTCCGCCTGGACTTGTACTGCTTTTGGTCAAATAAATTAGATCATTAAAAAGGGGGAATTAAAGGGATTTTTTCTGCACAATCAAATTCAAACATTTGTCCTTAATTAAGACAAAACTTGGACTTTTTCTTTGTTTTCTTTAAACAGATTTGCAAGGATACTTGAGAGCAATCATTAAAACAGAGATTTCATCAACTATGTGTAGCAAATAAAGACTGAGCAGCTTAAAAAAAGTCACAACTTTTGCCCAGGGACACTTCAGAATGTGATTGCTGGTGGAATCAAACCCCCAACTCTCATATTGGAGAGCAACTGCTCTAACCACTCAGCCACAGCTGCTTCAAATATTTCAAGACTGACCCTCTTTAGAAAGTGGCCTGTTGCCATCTAAGTCCATATGTCCATTACCTTTACCTGCTTCTTCCTTTCTGGGTCACAGGGGTTCACTGGTGCCCATATAGTCACTGAGCAAGATGTGTGTGGTACACTCTAGGGACAATTTAGGTACCAGTCAGCCTAACAAGCAGGTTTTGATCTGTGGAAGGAAACCAGACTGCTCAGAAAAAAACCCACACATGCATGGAGAGAACATGCAAACTCCATGCAGTGTTTTTTAAAGTTTTACATAATCACCAGCTTCACGGCTGCTCAGGGCTGCACAGTGGAGTAGTGGTTGCAGCTGTTGCTTCACAACAAAAAGGTCACAAGACTGCCTTCCGCCTGGCGCCTTTCTGATGGGAGTTTGCTGAACCACGCCTCCCACAGCCCAAAAACATGCACGTTGTGTCGATTGGTAACTCTAAGCTTCATCTAAGCGTGAGTGAGAATACTTGTCTCATTTGTCTCTTTGTGTCCCTGTGATGGACTGGAGACTTGTCCAGAGTGTACGCCACCGCTCAGACAATGAACGCTGTTGATCGGCACCAGCTCCTCCACGACCCTGCATGAAAACACAAGTAAAGAAAACAGATAGATGGAATGGAAACATTAATTATCTGTTCCCTCCCCCCTCCCCACAACCACCTTAGCAGCTGCCCTCACATTTATGATTTAATCAACTGGAGTAGACTTCTGAAATGAAGATAGATAAATTCGACCAGTTTTGCGTCTATAATAAAACATTATTTATCATTGACATGGTTAGACGAGACATTCAAAGACTCTTGGATGTTTTCTGTCTAAGGAGAGATTTGGTGCAGATGTCTAAATAAATCTACAGCAGGCTAGAAATAGTAAACTAAATTAATTGTTGGGTTTGAGATGCCAGCAACAACTGTGTGATTACTACTATTTTAAAAGATAGCAAATCTCTGAAAAATTTCAAAACCTGTACAAACGCTTTGAGATATTTTGAAGACTCAAGCCCCCAGTATACTCCTGTGTCCTGTCAGCTGTGCGGAAACTGTGCACACTGTCCGCAGAGGGTTGAGACTTCATGCTCGAGCATCCACCCTGAGTGGCTGCAGAGCAGCTCCGCAGACAAGGGGTGTTTACCATCAGGACAAATTAAGGTCGCCGATTGGTCATTTGCTGGCACGCCTACTGGATTGATTGACAGACCGAAAAAAAAAAAACAATAACAAGCGCTGGCAGCTCCAGCCGCAGCGGTGTTCTGTGTTTAAATGTTGTTAATGAAAAGTTCTAAAAAAAATAAATAAATAAATAAATAAAACAGGGAGCACTGGTCCTGCAGCTCATACATCAGACCAGCCCACCAGGAAATTTCCAGACCCACCCGCAGCCACGCTGGACCTGATTCTAATTCGCTCGTGACAAATTCCTTCATTTCTCACCATTTCAGTCATGGCATCAACGAAAGAGGAAAAGATCGCTTGCCTTTTGGCAAAAAAAAAAAAAAAAGGCCAGATCAGGGATGAAAAAGGTGAATTTAATACATTGGTGTTGCATACAAAACAGTACGTTGCCGGACAATTTATTGCATGACACCGCGTACGCGGTCATAAAAATTTAGCTTTGCCCTGTGGAGGTCCACGCATACGTCCACGTATGCGTGGACATTTGCGTGGACCTCTGCGGATGGACGTATGCAGGAGTATACTGGGGGCTTCACTTGTGAATGGTGCGTAGTTCCCAAAACTCACAGTCCAGTGAGGCTTCAGTTCAACTTCAAGAATCTTTGTAATCCCCAAGAGACAATTTGTTTCACAGTCAGCAGACATACAAAGCATACATACTGTAGGGGAAACCCTTGAGAGGTCTTAACACCTTTTAACACGTGTTTACACAAACATTCAGAGTTACATAATAAATGTTAATCAACTTCAATTAAAAGCATGTGAGTCCTTGCAACAACTGTAATCCCACTCACTTGAAGAAAAGATAAAGAATCTGGTAATTTAAATACACAATTCTGTAACGTTTATTGTCAGTTTGTGAATAATGACATTATGTACTTATAGCAAATATGAAATACGAATGAATAACCAGTAGTATTTCAGAAAGTGTATGATGTAAATAATAAAGAATAGCTTAAGACTTTGAGAAGAGGCACTCAATTTGGACTAAGGTTTTAGCTGTAACGTAAAAATTTAGGTAAGCTTTATCTCAGATTTGTGAACTAAATAATATCTACACAAACTCAGTTGGCACTTGTTGTGTCATCATCAGAAGGAAGACGTTTTATCCTACCAGGAGATGTCCACTCTCATTACCACAACAGATATGGGGGAGAGCCGGTGGCCTACTGTCCCAAGAAGGGACGCCTTTTCTCACGACTGCAATTCGTTTGGCAAGCACCACTGCTCCTGTGTGTCTGAGCAAGTTACAGACTTCTTTCCATTCCTCAGCTGACTGGCTCGGAGTCCCGCAGACTTCGGGCTGTCTCAGAGCCAGCACTCTGCAGCGCACTTCTGCTAGCTTCTGACAACTTCTTCCATCATGGCTGCTCTCGCAAGAGAGCTCTTCTCTTCATCTCTTGTCAGCAACAACTTTTTAGCAACTGAACTCTGGTGTATTACCTGACACAAAGAGAGATCGTGCCTTCTGATCTCAACCAATCAGAGTGCTATCACCATACTGACTGCATAGTTAATGTAATTGCAACCTCCCCTCAAATTCACAGAGGGGAACAATAGCTTTGTTGAAAATGGTAACACCTTGTTTTTACATAAACACCATTTATTTCAGCGAATGCAAGTTTGATTCTTGACACACACATTGAAAACAGTGGGTTTGTTTGAATCTCTGTTCAATTGGTGGATAACTTCCTTTGTTACCATGGCGACCACCAGTTCTGTTAATATGGCAAAGTTTGTTTCTTTGTGATGACTTCTTGTTGGAGACTGAATGTCTGTTCCTTGCCAGGAGAGAGGGTTAATTAACACAGAGAGTTAATCATCATAGTATGGAACCAGAGATGGTCATGATCTTGACCTGAACTGTAGATTTAGGAGAGAGGGGGGTAGAAGAGATGCAATGTCCCTGAGGATGTTCTGTCTCTTTGAGGGACCTCAGTTTGATGGACACTACAAACATACGTCCACTGGCAGCTGTGGCTGAGTGGTTAGAGCAGTCATCCTCCAATGGGAGCGTTGAGGGTTTGATTCTACCAGCAGTCACATGTTGAAGTGTCCCTGGGCAAGACATTGAACATTGACAAGACACATTGCCTCTGATGTGTGTCCCAACAGTGTATGAATGTGATAAAGCACTGATTATTCTTTCTATAAATATAGTATAAAGATACAGATATACTTTGTATCTCAGGTCTCTCATGTAAATAAGTCCTCGAGGCTCAATGGGATTAACCTGTATAAATAAAGGTTGACTAGTAGTGATGTATGAATGAGTAAATGAGGACACAGATTGTAGTGTAAAGTGCTTTTGAGTGTCTTTATAAGATAGAAAGATGCTATATAAGTACAGTTCATTTACCATACTTGACAAGACATTAAGACACTAAAATAACTACAGTAATTACCATTGTTCATCAGCTCATAATTACTGGCAAAATTAAACTATTTATGTAAGCTGACGTTGTCTGAAGAAACAACTACAGCTGGGTATCTGTTCGTAAACTTTTCACGATGCCTCACTTCAAAGTGGTGCCAAGTGGTTTGAATCGATACTTACCGGTAGTTCAATTTGATGCTTCCCAAAGTTCCCTTTTAAAATTGTATTAAAAAGAGTCACACATTGTCTCAGTAAGTGTATTAAATTAGTCCCAGTAAGTGTATTAAACTGGTCCCAGTAAGTATATTAGTCACACAAACACCAGAAAAAGACAAAAACCGGATAAAAAAATGAACAGAATAGTAAGAAAGTTCATGCTCAGTAAACACGCACACACAGAATAGTACATTTGTACTTCTAACATGCTGCTAATTATATAGATCAACAAGCCGCAGCGCTCTTGTGCTCCCAACATGGACATGAAACACCATCATATTTGATAGCACTCCCTTTCATAATCCATATGGACACAGCATATTGAAGGATTATATATGTGTACATAGAGCTGATGACCATTCTTGCCAACCCTTTTTTTTTGCCCTGAGGGAGCCATAAAATGCTCATTAATTTCTTAAATTAGCTTAAACATGCTTATTGAACACCACCCTCATGATTATTATTTTTTGCTTATTAACTATTCCCTAAGTGGGCTGCCGAGGGTCCTATCAGGTCAAAGAAGTGGTTTGTGTGTGGGTGTGTGTATGTGTGTGGCCGGGGGAGCAGAGAAGCCAGGCAGACCTGGCTCTACCTCGCCTCCCTCCTCCTTTCCCCATTTCCCTCTCTCACCAGGCTTACGGACGTAGCGCAGTTGCCTTGGTGACGCTGGCTGGCAGCTTACAGGAAAGGAGGCCGACAAATCGAAAATGTCAATTACTGCTGGAGATATGTAGATCTGAGTTGGGGTGGGGGTGCGGAGGAAAAGGGCAGGGAATGAAAGAAGAGGTGGGGAATCAAGAAAATACTATAAACTATATAAGAAGAGGTGTGGTGTTAGACAGCAGGAGGACAGACTGAGACAAGGCTGAAGGTGAGGGCTGACAGGTAAAGATAGCAAAGGGTTACAGAGGACTGTTAAAGGAGTGGGGCGGAGAGAAAGGGTTGGCGTGAGCCTGCTAATGCAGGAGATGAGCAGCTGAATTGAGTGCCGGCTGCTGACAGAGTATGTTTGTCCACATCTATTATAAAGCCTATCTCTGTCCTGTGGAGAAGCGCTGCTGCATAGTTGTGCTCATTATTTCCCTCCAAAGCCACGTTCTATCATCAGCCTTCAACAGCAGCCTGTGCACCTGGCTGGCAAAAATTGATTAAGCCGGCAGATAGGATCAGACAGGAGTGAGAGTTATTGGAGGTGCATGAGGTGTAATCACTGCATGGATCTCCTAAACGTGTGGCTGGAGCAGATTGTGGCTCCAAGTTTGGTTCATCATAAGCTTCAGAGTTCAAGATAAACGTGTGTGTGTTTGTGTGTGTGTTTGCGTGCGCTGCCTCCTGCATCTAAAAATCCACCCCAGTGCACTTAATCATGCATTTCCTACATGATTCATGTCCATTCTATCTATTATCTGCACATTTAGAAGCCGTAGGTGGATACATGAGGTGTGTGCATCGCAAATTGAGCATATCCTCTTCCAGCAGGTATTACCAGACCCAAGTTCAATTAATGTGCCACTACCCCCCCACATCTCTATTTCCATCAGAGGTCTCTTGACCTCCCATTCTACAGACACATAATGGTCCATTTGGGGTTTAGCAGCTGGCACTACCAGGAAGCATGGAGACACTGAGCTAGACTCCATTTCCATAAGACTGGGACACAGAGGCCCTCCTATACATATATTACAGCCTTTGTGTCTGAGAGGGTTCATGTTGGGCTTGTCTGCACCAATGCATGAGCACAAGCGGGTCCAACAACTCACACGCACACACACTAATGTGCACCAGATAAGATAAATATACAATTCAACATAAAAACGGGGAAAATAGACTCCCCTTTAACAATTATCATCTAAGTATAAGCGCTATGTGCATATGCACATGTTCCCACTGCTGAGTTGTGAAGGGAAAAGTTTCTGTGAGTATATCAAACAAAATGTCTCCATTTGCTACATGAAACACAGATCCTCTGCTATGTTTTGCATTTCATGCTGATATTTTTTGGCAAGTTTTTATATAAATTTATCATGACATGGAGGTAAGACCCAATGAAAAACCAGACTGAGGGAAAACAGACTGTTATAATCTCAGGATACATGTAGCCAGTCGGTAACGAGACCCAGAAACGGCACAAGACTCAAATGGAAAAGTGAACAGTGTTTATTATTTACAGTGGTAGCTATATACATATATACAGGAGGTGGACTGGAACCCCTGAAAGAGGAAGCATATGGTCAGGAGGGCTTGGCAATGAGGGCGCTTCAGTTGGACAAACTGAATGGTAGACGTGTACACTGCTCCCTTACTTATGCTAGCCTTGTCAGGGGTGTTGTCACGGGAATCCCAGTAAAGATGTCTACTGATGACTTTAAGGCTAACGTTTCTAACACTACTGTTAACGAAGTCAAACGCTTGACAATTAACAGGGACGGAGTCTGTTGTGACAGCCTGTCGATGCTACTTACTTTTGAAGGAACTACGCTCCCAGAAAGAGTGTATGTAGGCTACATGTGCTATCCTGTCCGGTTGTACAGTATATTCCCCCACCGCTGAGATGTTTTAAGTGTCAGAGGTTTGGCCATGTCGCAGCAGCTTGTAGAGGTAAGCAAGGGTGTGGACGGTGTGGTGGAGAACATGCCTATGGGAAATGTGAGGAAGGGGCTAAACTGTCCTGTTGTAACTGTGGTGGTGAACACAGCTCGGCGTACAGAGGTTGTGCAGTGAGTAAGAAGGCAGCAGAGGTTCAGCGGATTAAAGTTACACAGAGAATCAGCTATGCAGAGGCCATTAAAAAAGTTCCAGACCCTTTGAAAGATAAAGGCCTACCTACAACTACCAAAGCTAGGAACTGTGAAGGATGTCCTATGGTAAAGAAAGAAACCATGCTGGTTGACAAGAGTGATTTTGTTTTGTTTATGGTGGAGATAATTAACTGTTCAGCTCAAACGACTAGCCGTAATGAAAGAATGAAGATAATAGTTAGATCTGCAGAGAAGATCTTAAAAATATTTGGATTGCACTGGGAAAGAGTCAAACACACTCTCGATGAATTATCTCGACCCTCTCAGACTTTGGCCGAATGCACGCAATTATCCTGAGATTGATTCGATGGGATGCCAGTAGTTTCGTATGAATTCAAGGAGTTTAAAGAGACACTTAAGGTTGTATGTCTACGACTTCCTGTTTAGTATCCGGGTCCACGATTCTGTCCAGTTGGTGGCAGTAATGCGCTGTGTTCGCCAACCGCCAATAAACTTCACTAAGAAGAAGAAGAAGAAGAAATAGTTTACAGTGTTTTAGGGTTTTCACACTTGATAGTCTGGTAGACTTGGTTTGATTGGGGACCAAAATTCTGAACATTTGTTTTCATTTGCGGGAAAACAGACTAAACAGGGCTGCTGTGAATGCTCCCTTATTTACAGTGAATATATTTAATAATGCTATTTACAAGGAAACCTGAAATGCCCAAAGAGGGAGGAAGATAGGGTTAGTCCAGAGAAATAGAAGTGTGGTAGGTGAAGCTCAGGTTGGAGAACTCTTACTGGAAAGAGGAGACCTCAACACGTTGAGAAAAGGGTAATTGGTTCCAGGTACAGGTAAGTTGGGCTGGTGGTGGAAAGGTGGCAGAGCAGCTGAAGGTATTCTTTTGCAGGCATGAGGAAGTAGATGAGGGATCCATGGTAGAAGACAGGAGGTAAGCACTAGGAGAAAACAAGGTAAGCATAATTATTTAATTAACAAACCAAGAGAAGGCTGCAAGCAACTACCAAGAGTTATGCAATGCTCCAAAAAGGAAGGGAGCTCCCCTGCAGTCTTATACTCCTGGAGCTCGTTAGGAGGATCACCCACAGCTGATGCTCATTGGTGCCACCCAGGAAACCTGGGGAAAAAGCCAAATCCCTACAAAATTATTTTGTATTTATTATTTTATTTTATTATACACACACTCCAGGTCTCTCTTGTAAATGAGTCCTCGAGGCTCAATGGGATTAACCTGCCTAAATAAAGGTTGAATGAAACACACACAAATTCTGATGCTGATAATAATCTGATGCTGA
>JARVGS010000548.1:27932215-27948021 GCA_031762315.1 Hypsolebias antenori
AGTCGTGCAATGGTGGTCTGACTGATACCAAACAGGAGTGAATTGCAGTAATCAAGCCTAGATGTAATAAATGTGTGCATTACTGTCTCCAGGTTATTAATGTGTGCTTCAGCTTAGACAGTCGCCTCAGCTGGAAATAGCAAGATTTAACCATCATGTTTACATGACTGTTGAGTTTCATGGAAGGATCCATGATCACTCCCATATTTGTGACTTTTTGTTTTTCTGACAGGACTAGAGCAGAAATGTTACAATGTTGTATTGTATAGTATCATGATTATTGTCGTCATGGGCTTGTCATAGAATAGACAGATGTGACGTGAGTTTGTGTACATGTTACGAGCCTACAATAAACAGACCCTAGCTTGTGAAGCAGTATCAATTGTCTTTATTAAGACAAATACAAAATATTACATGGTGTCAGAAGTGGGATACGAACCCACGCCTATGTTTACAAGAAATGATGTTTCCGCGAAATCATGTGAAATAATGTCTACGTGAAATGATGTTTACCTGAAATGATGTTTACATGAAATTCTGTGAAATGACAATGTAAAATGATGTTTACAATTCCAATATGGTGTTTACTGCAACATAATTTTCATGTGACAGTATATTCAAAATGTGTACCAGTTCAACGAGGATGTGTGGTGTCAAAAAAAAAAAAAAAGGAGATGTTGTATTGTAAATCGTGATGGTTACCGTCTTCATGGGCTTGCCATAGCATAGACAGATGCGACGTAAGTTCATGTACTGTAAACAGTATATGTTAAGCCCCCAGTATACTCGCGCGGACGTCCGTCCACTCGTACTGTACGCAGAGGGTTCAGTCTTCATACTAGAACATCCACCCTGAGCGGCTGCAGTCAGCTCCACAGACAAGGAGCATTTACCTTCTGAACAAAGTGAGGTCGCCGATTGATCATTTGCTGGATTGATTGACAGGTCGGGGGAAAAAAAAAGAGAGCTGGCAGCCTCAGCCGCAGCAGTGTTCTGTGTTTATAAGTTGTTAATAAAAAGTTCTAAAATTTAAAAAAAAAATTAAAAAAATTAAAAAAAAAAAAAAAACAACAGAGAGCACTGGCCCTACAGCTCACACATCAGTCCAGCCCAACAGGAAATCTCCAGACCTTCCCGCAGGCACGCTGGACCTGAGTTTAATTCGCTCGTGACAAATTCCTTCATTTCTCACCATTTCAGTCATGGCGTCAATGGAGGAGGAAGAAGAGATCACTGCCTTTTGGCACCAAAAAAAAAAAAGGCCAGATCAGGGATGAAGAAGGGGGAATTTAATACATTGGTGCCGCATACAAAACAGTCCATCGCCGGGCAGTTTATTGTGCGACACTGCGTACGCGGTCGTAAAAATGTAGCTTTGCACAGACATGCCCTGCAGGGGTATGCTCATACCTCCGCATACGGACGTACGCAGTAGTATACTGGGAGCTTAACGAGCCTGCAATCAACAGATCCGAGCTCGAAGCAGTGTCAATTGTCTTTATAAGACAAATACAAAATATTACATGTAGCAGGACATCATGACAGTGTTTAGCTTAGAATTTTTTTTTTTTTGTTTTTCAAACTTGAATCAAAGGATCCAACTTGCTTAGGTTTAGGTTTATTGCCACATGCAGGTCAACACAAGGTGAATAATGCAATGAAATTCTCAGGACGAGAAGAAATGTCTCAACTCGACAAAAAAAAAAAAAACAAGAAATACCAAAGCATGTAAAAAAAAATAGAAAAACAAAGCACCAAACGTGAAAAAGAAATACATCTACAGCAACATGGTCCTGTTAGCAGAGTGGTCCTGTTAGCAGCATGATAATAACAACGATCACGGCGATGACTGCCCTCCATAACTGGCCCCGGCAGACACAGAACATCCAAAGTTACCCGCCAAACTGAACTGTTGCGTAGAGTTTGGTCTGTGCAGGCAGATGAAGGATCATGGAGACGGACGCCATGACAGGCCAGAGCCTTAGCCCGAGGCTGGAATGGGGCTGTGAACTGAACCGCGATGGCACAATGGTAAAGCAGAGACACACAAAACTCCAAAAGTGTGTTGCGATCATACCCGTAGTGTGGGTGTACAGTGCATGAAAACACCTGAAGGACGTGGAGAGCTCCATCCATGTGGGCAAACAAGCTAAGTATTTCAAAAAGTAAAAATAGCACAAATACCAAAAGTCATGGCAGGAATGATCTGAATGAGCTGAACGTTTTTTTAAAGGATTGTTAAATGGTACAAAAATTGTGGAACGAGTTATGTGATGAAAAATGTATGGAAGAAAAAAGGATCCCATTAGTGTGAATGGTTTATAAACATTCACACAATAAAAGTTTTTTATTATTATTATTATTATTATATAAATAAATAGATAAAAATTAAAATAAAGTCAACAGCATCAATTTCCTAAATGAGCTTAACAATTTGAATGGCTAAGTGTCCAGAAGTATCTGACTGTGCAAAAATGCATGAAAAAGAATAAAATCCGGACAGCAAGAACATAGTTGTTTATATAATTTTCAATGCGTTTATTTATTTATTTATTTATTTTTGCATGACATGACTATCCCTATCAAAAAGAATCATTACATGTGAAGGTGAACAATGTTCTCTGCAGAGGAACACACACCAACACACTTCACTGCTTTATGTGGTTATTTGAAAGAGTGGCACACAATTTAAATTCAAACCATGAATCACCGACATCTCATTTGTGCACATGTGCTTAATACTGTGTGCATGACTAATAAACACACACACATGTTTATTACCCAAGAATGTAGATTTACAAATCAATTTCTCTCTCTCTTTCTGCAGACTGGAGGTGAGCTCTGTAGTGTTCAGTCACATTTCTGTTGGAAAAGCCTGTTGCAAACCTGTTCAGTGCAAAATTCACCTTCTACTCATCCTTCTTAATTCCATGGCGCTTTAGATTAAAGTGTCTGCTAAATCAATGGAATGTACAAAAGACGTGTGCTTTGTGTCACTGCAACCTTACACAGCACAGCAACAAACAGCCAATGCTACTTACATCAAGAAGATGAAGTCTGCTGTGAAAAAGGAAGCAGGGAGTCCTGTAGAGTGTTGTCTTACCAAAATGTAACATTCAAACAAAAGGCATCATACAACTATTTCAAATGTGTCTGGCTGCCTACATTTTGAGATGCATTTAGTGTTTTTCAGCCAGCTGGATGGTGATTTAAATGTAACCTAATTTTCTGTTCACTCAGGTTCTGTATTGACCGGCAGCAACCACCTAAACAAACCTGGCAAAGAGAAGATCCAGTGATTACCACTAGACGTGTAATCCTTTAACAATACTGATTATGTGTTAACCAGTGCAGTCAAATTAACCCTCACCTTTAAAGCCAGGACACCAGCAACATTATGAAAGAAATAATACTTTGACTCGTTACATTTTCTATAGAACATTGCTTCACACATGCATGACAGCCATGGAGCTGCTTTAGATTGTTTCTTTTTAGAAAATTGCTAGATGTTGTTAGATAACATTTTTTCAGAATGCAAATGTTAAGATCAAATGAACTGGATTTCCAGTTAACTTTACCCAGTACGATAGAGTTTATGTTTCCATGACTGTTCCAACAAATGATGCAATTATGACAATAACATCCTCATTTAAAGGTGGTGCCAAACACACAACAGATAAACACCGTAGGTCCAACTACAAGGAGAAAAAAATAAAGCAAGGATGCTTGTTTTGAGGGAATACTGTTTGATGAGATTCATTGTTCATCACAGTTGGCCAATTTGTTACTAAAAAAGCACAACGATTCAAAAATTACAAAGCCTTGGAAACAAAATGCCAGTCTATACCCATTCTTTTAGCCAGGAGTAAATGCTGCACTCACCCCTGAGTCAAATGCTTGCTATATCCCTGCATGCATCCATTGGCTTCCACTTGTGCATGGCTGGATCATGGAGGCAACAGGTCCAGGGAAAAACCAAAAAAAATCAGATGACTTTTTCTGCTGTGATACTCTCCAGCTCTTCCTGGGAGATCAGGCCAGAGACAATCCCTCCAGCAGGGCTAGATTCTTTCACAAGATCTCTTTCAGTAGGACTTGCCCAGAAAACTTCAAGAGGTAGCCACCCAGGAAGTACCCTGATTTGATGTCTGAACTGCCTCATTGCACTCCTTAGGGTGACAGAATTTCTACTCCAAACTCCCCACAAATGACACAGCACCCACCCTATTTTTATTTTTAAGCCTGGTCACCCAACAAAGGAAGCTCTTTTTTTTGTTCATGATGCATATGGTGAGAGTTGGAACATAGAGAGATCAGTAAATCAACAGCTTTGCTTTTTAGCTTACCCCCCACCCCCCTTTTTTAATCTCAACAGACCAGAGCACAACCCTCCCTCAAATGGTCAATCCATCTGCCCCATCCTGCCTTCACTTATGAACAAAACTCCCAGATACACTTCATTCCTTTGCTCGTGGTAAAATTTCATCCCAAAGTCAGAGGGAGGTGAGATGGAATGAATCCAAAATTTTTCTAGGAATGTTTGTGTATTGGCAAGGTCTCAGTAGCCAGTGCACACAGAGAAGTATGTCAAGCATTCTAGCTAAAAGTACAGAAAATGTCTAAATTAGCTCGTGTGTGAACAGATCAGGTAACTCTCCAAAAAAAAAAAATGGCTTAGGGGTTAAGAGGTTAAACCTTGATAGGCAGAAACCCAGCTATATAGAATCACTTCCAAAACACAGCCCGCCTCGCCACAGTGCTGCCTAGTACAGCAAAGCTGAGTTGGCACAGAAAGCCAGAGCACCTAGCTGATGCCAGCAGTGATGTATAGAGCTGCCTTGGCAGAGTCCCTACACAGTGACATGAGTGCATCAGAAGGGTGCTCCTGGACTCATGAAAAAAGACACTGTCCAGGAAGTGCTGGGCCCCTTCATGAGCATTGCACACACAGAGCATGTCTTTGTGTGCCAATGGTGACAGATGGGGTATGAAGCTGTCAGACCCTTACTCAGTGTGCTGGAGGCTCTTGTCGGCAGACTGCTGTTTGTTAATGTGTTAATTAGACTGCGTGGTCCTCCTGTTTAGTAATTACATTCAGTCTGGGGCAAGCGCTCCATCAAGGGCCACTGAGTGCAAGACATGGCAAGTGTGGTGACATATGGCTGAGGTAGTATGTGAAGCATGAAAAAAATCAGACTATTACAAAATTGGCTAGGCAGCATAATGAGGAAAATGTTAATTAAGCGCAATGGCAATTTTTTTGCTACGTTTGATTGGTTTATGCACCAAAATGTTTTGGTCACTTTCAAAGCTTGACATTTTTGAGGAGGAGTTATTCCACTAACTACCTGGTTACTCCATGCTTTTATTCACATTTAGGTCTGTTGAATGTTGAAGTAATTCAAGGTTAAGATCTTCTCTCAGGATCCTCACTTCAGGGGCAGTAATGAGGGACGGGCTAACACTGATCTTTCACCTCCACAAACCAGCATGAGCCTGCTCTTCAGGTAACTGAGTGACCTTCTTGTCAGCTGCATCAGTTTCTTCAATGAATTCCCCCACCAATTCCCAAAAATCTACAAGTATTGGTTACATTACCATAAAGTTGCTTGAATGTACTTTTATGCTGTCAGTGCTCGAATGTTTATTCCTGTTAGCTTTAGTTCCATGACATGCTCTTCTGTGCATTCAACACAGCCACATTTGCACCATGCTCTTGACACTCCCTTGACACAACTCTTCTTAAGTGCACCATGGTGAAGCTTTGCCAGAAAGCCCACACCATGCTAGCATCACCAATACCACCAACAGTATCATGGCTGCTCCAAATTGTTTCTATGGCCTTGTCACAATGCATGTCAGAGTCTTGTCAAATTGGCCATGTTGGTGCATGGTCACCATCACCATGTCATGAACCTGCTGCCACTGCTGCAACCTCACTCAACCCAGGTTGCCTCACACTGACACCATAGTGCCAACAATAAGCAATACTTACCACAATTTCACAACAGAAGTTTTGTGCCTACTCAAAACTTTCCACAAATTATGACTACAGTGACATTTTCACACATACCAGTGTGTTTTTGAAGATTCTTGCACCCCTTTCTCACTCATTGCTGCTTCTGATATTCAAGGTCATTGTTCAACGGTTATGGCATTTGTCGACGTCGTCTGTCGATCCTTTCTACCAGCTTTTTTTATACTGTATATACTTTTTATGACTGATGTTTTATGTTATGGTGGGATAGTCATGCAGGATAGTCTAGTCACATTGATGAGATGTTCTGTTAAATAACTGTCAATACAGTTAATCCCTAGTAGTAGAGGTTTGTCTTTAGGCTAAGCTAATGCTAGGCCAAACAAGTGTTAATAACCCTGAAAATAAAAATGGCCCTAATTTGGCAAGCTGTTAACCCAGCCTGGACAAAGACTTGTGCATTTTCTCCAGATCTATTGAGAACTACAGTATTTGCCAAATAACATATTAAAAATCTCCGGTCTATGCCTTTAATGTGCAACATTTTTATGCACAGATATCTGGTGTTTTGTACAGTTTGTGTGTATATTGTACAATTTGGTAAATTGTTATGTGATTTGAAACTCCACTTCAAGCTGTTTCTGTTGTTTGTCCAACCAAGTAATAGTTTATGGAATTTATTAACATAAAACTTTGACAAATTATAATTTTTAGTCCATCTTTCCAGAATAGCAATATCAATCAGCAAAGAAACCATATTTTTTTCTGTTTATTGTGACAAAGGTGGACTGAATGAGAAATGAGATGTCGAAGGTGGGGAAAAAGAGATAATATGCAAATGAAAATATGTGCAGGAGAACGAGTAGATCTCCGATAACGTAGAGTAGGGTGTCCATTTTCACTCTTATCTTTCATTCCAACCCTTTCCTACAGGAAGCAGCCACTTCACTTTGCCTATAAGATTCTGGCAGAGCCAATTAAGAGAAGTTTGTCTTATAGACGTTGGCTAATTGACTCGACTGGATTGCCGTCACTCGTTCCTCTTGGTCCATATTTTCTTTTCATATCTTGGCACTGCAGCCGCCTGACCCATCTCTCCCTCCATTCCTTCTTTATTGCCATGTAAAGGGAAAAGGGATTTTGCTCCTGTGTCTAATTAGTGCTCCTCTCCATCACTCTCTCTCTGCCTTGTTCATGACTATATCCTTGCCCCAGAGACCTTGTTTCATGTATTTTCTCTGGCTCTGACCCCTCCCCCTCATTATCTACCTCCTCTCTTCCTGGTTCCTCCTCTTCTCGCCACTCCATCTTTTACCCTCTCCATCTCTGTCCTTACTCACTAAGCCCCTTTCCTCTCTCATTTCTTTTTCTACCTCACCACTATACCTCTGCCTCCACCTCTTCCTCCCTCTTTCAGTGCTTCTCAGTGAGTTAATTAGGTTCTTCTCCAGCACCCTTTTGCCAAAGCTGTGCCCACAGGGCCAGCCACAGAAGTCTGCTCATGATTGGGTGGGTGGATCTATTTTTAGAGGACAACAAAATGAGGTGTAGCTGACGGACAGCTGAAGGTCATTCGGTTCTTTTACTTGGATCCAATCTGAATCTGTGGAACTGAAGGACAGAAAGCGAGATGGTACACGAAGTAAACACCCATTCAAGCCATTTTCTGAAGAAATGTTGCAAAGTGTCAATGTAGCAACTGCAGTGTACGTAAACTGTCTTATATAAAACCAAACCAGCGTTTCCAGATGTATTAAAAAATTATCACATTTATACAATAGTTTTAAGGTTTATACAATGTACAATAAATAATTTTTCAAAAGACCAAATATACAACATTTTTAGCTTTTCTGAGCACTGAAGCAAACTTGTTTTTTATTCTTGTGAATGCCAGTTAATCATCAGACGGTCTGATCCAACCAGCCAGACCTATGGCACACAACTCCCCTCCCCCTCCTCTTTTATGGGCATGTTCCACAATCACAAAACACATTTCACCCCTCCTTTTGTTGGTCAAAAAAATTGCACACCACTTTTGAGCAAGAAAGCGCACCCTCTCTCAGTACTTTTAAAAAGACAGGCAGACAAAAACACAGGCTAGACTGCAAGTCTGGATGGCCGAGATGGTATAGAGGCAGGGCAGCCTACTCAGGACCCTAAAGTCCCAGGTTCGATCTCCAGTCACTGCACATCTCGTGGTGTCTCTGAGCAGGACACCCTATCCCCAATTGCTCCCCGGACGCTTTCAATAGCTGCCCACTGCTCCACCTGGGGGTGGATGGGTTAAATGCAGAGAACCAATTTTACTATTGTATGGGAACATACAATGATGACAACCCATATACATTATTATTATTATTATTATTATTATTATTATTATTATTATTATTATGAGTCTGAGTCACGATGTGAAAAATTTAATTTTGCTGAACAAAGCCCTGAAGTTTAAGTGACAGATGTTAATTTTTGATGCATCTACAGGGGTTTGTACATTACAAAGGCCCTTCTTTTCTAGTTTGAAAACAAAATGCAGAGAAATACTTTTCATTCAACCTTTATTTAGACTGATTAATCCCACTGGGCCTCGGGTACTCATTTGCTAGAGACCTGATTTTAACAAAGTGATGACAACAGTGGACAACAAAACCAACAATAGATAATCAAGGATGCATACAAATTTAGTTTTTTTTTTTGTGTGTGAAAATTTAATGGTAATTAAAAGGAAAAATACTACTAAACTAAACTATACAAAAAAAAATACTACTGAAGTCAATGACAGTGTCATGCTTTATAACTAAATTCACACAAATTTTAAAGCGTCTACAACCTATTAGAAACAAACGGGAGGCGAAGTTGTAAAATAATACTTTTATTGTGACAGGGAAGGGGTGGTTCATCAGGGAGATGCTGGGGAGCAGAAAATTAACATTTGCTGGTAGGCAACAAGAAGATTTGTGGTCTTGGATGAAAGAGGGCAGTGTCTTCATTGTTATTTCATAGATTTTGAAGCAATAGACCAAGGTTACCATGACAGATGGAGCAGTGCCAAGGGTTTTACAGGATTTCAGGTAAGGAAGTGGGTTGGGACAGCAACCAACAGGAGGCACTGACCAAGTTTGACTGAGACTGAGTTGTTGCAGCTCCTTGAAATGAAGAAGTCTTTTGGATGAAAGACGAAACGCGTCAACAAAAAGAAATCGTCCAGAGGACCTGACATAACTTTGTTGGAACTGGTTGAAACGTTATCTTGATAACAGAAAGCAATATGTACAAATTGATCAGTTTAAATCTGCCTACTTGAATTTTACCTATGTGGTGTCCCACAAGGCTCAGTACTGGGTCCCAAACTGTTTATTATAATGACATATGTAGCGTGATAAGTACATTTAGTGTTGTTGTATTTGCAGATGATACAACTAAGTTTTGTTCTGGGGTGGATTTAAAGCAGCTATTGGAGGTTGTCAAAAAAAATGGATAAACTTAAATGTTCGTTTGATAGAAACAAATTATCTATGAATTGATCAAAAAACAAATTTATTCTGTTTGGAAACTTAAATATTAATACAAATGTTAAGCTGGATATTAAGAATGCACTAATTTGTAGAGAGTCTGAACATAAGTTTCTGGGTGTAATTTTGGACCTCGAGTTTTGTTGGAAACTTCCATATTTTAAAAGGGGTCACTTGTGTAATAGGATGGCTAAAACTATAGGGATATTGGGAAAAACAGAATACTTTGGTGGGAATAGTTACATTTTTATTTATGTTTTTTTGTTGAAATTTTAACTATTTGAAATGAAATAAAGAATAAAAAATGCAGAGGCACACATGCAAAGTGACTGACAGCTGGAAACAGCAAAGACTGAGTTCATTCACCCCTCTCCCTCTAATAAACACATCAATCGAGAACAGTCAGAGACACAATTATGAAGCAATTACATAAAATAACAAATTCTGCTCCAGTTTTCTCTGCTCATCTCAAGCAGGTACCCCTACATTTACAATGAGCTTGATCAGCATCCACTCCCTCACTCATTTTGTGCAACTGTTAACTGCATTCTTTAAACACGATTCCTCACACTGCATGTGCCTGAACAAGTGCACAAGTACACATAACACACACAGATTTATGCAAAAGGTTATCCATGCGAGTGTGTGCTCACTCCATCACGCACAGAGTCGTCCCCTGCCCTCCCAGAGCTCGTCTTAATTAGCAGCCAAGTCGTCTCATGGCAACACACTCGTCAGTCTCCTTCCGCGTAGGCTCGTATTAATTAACTGATCTAAATGGGAGGGTGCAGCAAAGTGACACAGGGTGCACATGCCATAGCCGGAGCTGCCTTTGTGAAAACCCTCCCCTCAGTTTGTTAGATTTTCTTTTTGGTGTCACTCTTGTTTCATTTATTGTTATTGTAAAAATTTCAACACCAGAATATTTTATTCCAGTTTCCAGCAGAGTCCTCAAGCCAGCTGGGAAGCCACCGTGTCCCTGAAACACACGATTTGAAGAAGGCCCTGGTGCTTGTTTCACCGCGTGCTCGTGATCATGGCAGCTCCACAGGGTGGCGTCACTCTAAATATGTAAATCACAGCAACACTGATAGCATCGTACACTAACGAGGAAAATAAATTCTACACAGAAAGGTGCCGGCGGTGCACCTCTGCTTTTTTTTAAAGTGCAAAATTACAATTTGACGAGTCAGGGGGTACAACTCAGAATCAAACTGAGCCCACAGCCATGGGATCATGTAACTCATTTCCATAAATTGAAATGTGACCAAATCAGCCTCAGAGACATTTTTTTCTGGGGCGGTTCTGCCTCAAGCGCAAAAAGCCGTATTGTTGGATTTGTCTGTCACATTTGTGGAGTACAGTATAAGATGTATTAAAGAGTGAAACTATAAACTTTGGTTTGTCAAATTCATCAAGAAAACTTGAACAGAGGAGATAAACCATTTTAAATACTCAACCTTCACGAATTTAGACTTTTTTTTGTTTCTCTGCCCTTTAATTCTGATTTTTAGAAGAGTTGTTTGTCTCCACTCTCATTTCATGCTTACTCAGAATGGAGAACTGTATCACACTGAAGATTTGATCCAATCTGCACACTAAGAAAAAAAAAAGCCATAAAATTACGAGAATAAAGATGTAGTTTTACGAAAATGAAGTAGAATAAAGTCTTAATATTATGAGAATAAAGTTGTACGAGACTCTTTTTTTGCAGCTCTCATTTATTTGTTTGCTTATTTATTTTTTCCACGAATCAGATCTGCAACGCGACCTGTCAATCAATCCAGTAGGCGTGTCAGCAAGTGCTCCATCCATCCCTTCATCCATCCCTTCATCCATCCATCCATCCATCCATCCATCCATCATCCATCCATCCATCCATCCATCCATCCATCCATCCATTTGTTATCTTTACCCGCTTCTTCCTTTTCAGGCCACGGCAGTCACTGGTGCCCTTGTCCACCAGTCATTGTGTGAGAGGCAGGGGACACCCTGGACATGTCTCCAGTCCATTGCAGAGACACATCGAAACAAACGAGATAAACCATTCACTCTCTCACTCACACCTAGAGACAATTTAGAGTCACCAATCATCGTTTTTGTTCTGTGGGAGGAAACTGGAGTACCTGGAGAAAACCCACACATGCACGGAGAGAAAATGCAAACTTCACCCAGGGGGGTTCCCAAGCCGGGATTTAAACCAGCAACCTTCCCACTGAGAGGTGACAGCTCTACCAACTGTGCCACCATGCCACCTGTCATTATCTATGTTCCGTTATCTAATATTTTAATTACCCAAATTTAGATTATTAGAACATGTTGACAACATTAAAAGAACATCATCTATGTATGTTCTGTTTTTAATGTTGTCACCATGTTCTAATGATCTAAATTTGAATAATTAAAGTATTAGATCACACTGTTGATAAAATGTCTAAATCTTATTTTTGTTGGTGTTCTCACTTTAGGCACTCAAGTGTTTCTGACTGTAGTGCAATGTTAAAAGATTCATTCAAATAAAATCATGGTATTTTAGACTGGTTGGACATACATTTCACCTAATCTTTCTTTTTCACTTAAATTTATTATTTAAATTTCTTTATTTTAAGACCTTGCATCCTAAAATGTTTGTAAAAAAAAAAAAAAGTGAGACGGAAAATAATAAAAGGATGAAAGTGAAATACTAGGAGCGTATCAGAACACACACTGAACTGGACATGTTGAGCCAGTTTTCTTTCAGGTAGCCAATTTTATCAGAAAATTTACCCCCAACCCCCACCCCACCACCAAACACACATAAACACACACACACACCAGTGTTTAAAACCTTGTTCCTCCCCTTCTGGAACACCCCGGCTCACCAAAGTGTCCATGGAGCCCAGTTTCCCAGCAGGTAGCTAATACTGGATTTATCCCAGAGCGATAGGGGCCTCTTTGCTCGCACCACTGCGTCCATGCTGAGACCTTGTGAGCCATTTGATGGGGATGGGGGCAAAGAGGGAGGGAGTGAAGCAAGGCAGGTTCTGTAGAAATAGGTTGGTGGAACTGATTGTTCTTGGCGGCCAACGAGCTGCTCCATCACAGAAAAACACACACAAACACAAAACGGTGTCTTTGTCCTTTACAGAAGCTGACATATGTCCTTGAGACTGACCCTAACTACATCCATAGGCAAAAATTTTTTTACTTGGGCTTGAAGAAAACATCGGATTAGACTTTTTCAGATGAAATTTTTGAACAATCAAAGTGAATTTTTGTGGAAATGTTAACGCTTTTGTTTGGAGAAACAGATTGTATGTCTAACAAGACTGATGGCGAACAGCTAGCCCAAACCAAGCTAAGACCGCTGCCGTCTTCAAACAGCTCCAGTCTCCAAAATGTCATAGCTGATCATGTGAACTTTACATCTGTACAACGGGTTCAATTTTACATTACACTATTTTTAAAGTAGACGTTCATGGTTGTTTGCAAGTGCAAAATGCAGCATCAACAGCTAGTTCCAGCGTCATTAAAGGCTGGAGCACATTGCAGATATGTTCTAATGTTTTAGACTAAACTGAGGGGCATGTAAAGGCTTTTAAAATAGTGTTTTCAGAAAATAATCTCAATTTTAAATAAAAGAAGATTTGTTCTTCAGGTGAGCCAATATTACCTGATTCATAGGGACTGGGCTACTTTAAAGCAACATTTTATTTAATTTTTCTTTAGGCTTCTCCCTTTGTCAGGGGTCACCACGGTGAACTACAAAGTACGTTTCACAAAGACGTGGCAGTTATTTTTACACTGGATGTCCTTCCTGATGCAACCACAGACCACCGTGCTACCACAGCTCTCTGTGTGGAGCAGAGAGCTGCTATCTAGAGCAGTGGTCCCCAACCACCGGGCCACAGACCAGTAAATAAATAAATAAACTTTTATTTTGAAAAATCGTTTGATTCGCTCCACTACATTTGTCAGTGACTCACTCTTGACGCAGGTCAACATACAGGTGCAGTAATTTAGCTGCGTGGTCCGGAGCAGACAGGAGGAGGCGTGTGGTTGTTTCTGCGCATTTGAAGGATTACACTGGATATTTTTCAACCCGCCTGACAAAGAGTGACTGTAAAACTGTGAACTAAATAAAACTATAATTTTAAACAAAGCTTCCTAATGTGAGAGTACAGCACTTCTGAAGCCCAGACCCAACTAACCAACACCTGCAGGCCATCCCGCTGATGAGGATCCTCCACTACTTAAGGCTGCAGATGAGCTCTACTCCCTGCTGGAGCATTAACTAGTGATTCATGGTAGTTATTGCTTCTGGCCCTTTAATGTCCTTGTGAAAGTGATTACTAATATCTCTTGTTTCTTGTGCTCAAGCTTACCTGTGTCTTCAAGTGCCTCCGTGTGCTGACCTTCTTGGATCCCAGCACCTCCTTGAGTTCATTGCCCTCCATCCACTGGCCTGCCAAAACTTGTGTCTCTTCCTGGAGCCTCATTGGATCAAGTCCAAGACCTGGACCTCCTCACAGCCTGTAAGATAAGAAATGCTTATTTAAACCTTCAGCCTCAAAGTGGAACCTCTCTGATTTATATCCTTGCCCATCAGGACTCCAGTGGACCATCAATGCATATTTTAATATCAATATGTGAAAATAAACATAGTTAACTTTTCTATGTGTGAAGTCTTGTCTCGCTCACTGGTTTTCATACGATCTGGGTTCCTCGAGTTCTGACACCTAATATCACATCAGAGCACGTTTTGTCTTGAACCTTTTTAAATTCATATCAGAGCTGTTCCTTCACATTTCTGCTTCTGCTCTTAAAAAATAAAAATAAATCATAACCTCTGTCCCTAAAAGTTCAAAGTCATGGGCAATTTTATAAAAAAAACACAAATATAATTGAAGTTTTGCACTATGTATAAGTTCCTGCGCTTTTGTGTACTGATGTGTGTGAATCACTGCACGGAGCAGGGAGGAGGATGAGGCACAGCTGACCCTGGTGTGAGATATACTGGTACTAATTAAATGAGAAATGATTCTGCACTTAATATATTTATAAATCACATAAAGTGATCAAAAGTACATTTGAAATCCAGGTACTGGTCATAAAATTAGAATACAGGTAGTCCTCGACTTACGACGGAGATCCGTTCTCACGCGGCATCGTAAACTGAATTTGACATAAGTCAGAACGTACGTAAATAAATATGACGTACCTGTTTTACCAAGTGCGTAAACCTGTATTCTTCCGCCGCTTCGCCGCTGCGTTACGACGTTTAACGCCGTAAAACCGACGTAAAAACCGATGTAAAACTGACGTAAAACTGACGTAACCGCGTAACTTGAACAAGTGAGATGCGTCGTAAGCACGAAACGTCATAACTCGAGACCGTCGTAACCCGAGTACTACCTGTATTGTGAAAAAGTTTATTCATTTCAATTCCATTCAAAAAATGAAACTTTTCATTCGTTACACACGGACTGATATATTTCAAATGTTTATTTCTTTTAACGTCGATGTTTATAACTGACAATTAAGTAACTGACAAATCAGCTACCTCAATTTGTCCTGAAGTGAACACACCTTACCTGCAGAGCTGCAGCTTTGCAGTTCATTTCAATAATGAGTTTACATCTTTTGTTTCATGTTAATCTACTGTAATAAATCTTTGTAAAATACAACAGAATGCAGGAAATGGCATCTACTTTATCCAAAATTATCTGGGGTAGAACCTGCAGACTACAACAAAATTGTTTTAGTTAGCTGCTGCTATTGCTCTTTGTGTTTGCAAAAAATAAAAATACAGATTGTCCCCGACTTACGGCGCCATCGACTTATGGCATTTCGGACTTAAGCCGCTCCAGTGACGTCATCACACCTCATGTTGGCTTTTTTATGGAGCATTTTATGTTTTTTTTTTTTTTCATTTTTTTTTTAGGGTAAGGGTATTGTGTTAGCGAACTGCTTGGAAATACAGCAAAACAGTGTTCTAAGTACGTTACATTGAAAAAAAGTGTTATACGACGTATACGGCCGCCACGTGGGTAGCGCTCCGACTTCCGGCCGAGAAGCCGGAGTTACGGCCGCCACGTGGGTAGCGCTCCGAGTTACAGCAAAATCGGGTTACGAACGGGCCGTAGGAACGGAACCCATTCGTAACTCGGGGACCACCTGTAATAAAAAAAATACAGAATTCTATGTAAATACTGTAACCATGTGTGGATAAATTAACAGGGATGGACAAATCTGTGAAATAATGTGTGCATGACTGATGGAAAAAGTTTGTGGGTGTAGAGCTGTTCTATATTACGTCAACAATGTTCTTTAGTTTTAAC
>JARVGS010000548.1:28236585-28259222 GCA_031762315.1 Hypsolebias antenori
ATAGATGAAGCTTGTTGCCTTGGTTACTCATGATCCAGGAGAAATGTGATAGTCAGCCCATTCCAAGGCTGGCGGGAAGTCAGATTCAGATAAGCTTGATTGTTGATTTTCTTCAGTCAGACAGATTTTTTTCTTGCAGCCTTGAGTCCCAGCTGGACAATCCACATTCAAAATGGCCTAATTGTGGGAATGCATGCACTGATCCATGCTATGAGTCCACTTCAAGGTCAAACCCACCACGTTGACGAGTCCCAGAAGCTGCAGGCAGCCTGCGATTCTCATAAATCGCCTCCACCTTACGGTTAAGCTCGTAATTCAGCTGATTTTGCAAGGTCATGCAACGGATCAAACCTTCACACTGACTCGGAAGCTTTGTCATGGCCAAAACTGCAGCGGAAGTCTTCTTCAATTTGCGATAGAGCAGAGCTCCTCCGATGCCAAAAAGTAGAGCCCCTGCTATCATAAATCCACTTATGTAAACGACTTCAACATCCTCCACAGACATGACTGAGCGGCACATCACCTTCCACTCTCCCCACAAGTCCATGACAAATCCCCCTGGGTGAGTCTGTGCAGGACACGCTGGTTCCTTCGGACCCTGTCGTTTTGTTGAACAAATCTTGTCAATAGAGTTGATAGTCCATGATACCAAATCCATCATCTTAATTTATGTTTGGGAGATGAGTACCTGAGGAGCTTCAGACACATACAAAGAACAGAGCAGGGAAAAGGAAAAGAATGGTGGGGGGAAGAAAAGGAACGAAGCTGCCACCTGTTGCTGAGCGAGGAGGGGAAAAAAAGTGCTTAGTGTATTTTTATTAAAGCTTTTCTTAGTTCATATCTTAGATCTTATTACTGTCTTTCTTTTACACACATTTAAATACGTTTGTTGGATGTAACTGGGACCCTGTATACAAATTTGTTCCACCACATGTACCACATATTGTGTGTATGACAAATAAAGGACACTGAATCCTTGAATCCTTGAATTAGCCTCTACAGATTCAGATTATCTTCGTAGAGATCTAGTAGAGTGCTGTATGAATGGGTAAATGAGTGTCAAGAGCTTAGAGTGATACTAATAAAACAGAAAAGTGCTAAATAAGTAAAGTTCATTTACCATTTACCATTATTGAGCATGAACTTTGATGTTTTGAACCACTTTGGCTATGGCTGCCTCAAAGGAGTCAAAGGGGGCGAGGGCCAACTCCAGAAACCATCTTATCACCATCAAACTGGTTGGCCCACTATGTAAGGTACTATTTATGGGACTGAGTTTGTTATGGCTCCTTGGACTGACGAAGTCTTTAGGATGAAAGTCAAAAGTTTCAACAAAAAGAAACCATCCAGAGGGCCTGATTTTCTTGGATTTTTTTTACCTGGATTACTGAGTATGAACTTTGACAACAGCTTTATTGTTAGGTTCATGTCGGTTTTTAAATAAATGCCCTCTTGTCCAATTATTACGTGTTTTTCTCAGTAAAGCCCGTCAACGTAATGGTTAAATACTGAATTTGATGCGTTAAAACAGATTCAAAGAAGCCACTGCTCTCATCATGAATTTGTTCATTTAATCACAGCTTGTGGTTGTGATTTGGCAGTGTAGTTGCATTTTTTAAAACATGTATTATTCATTAGCCTAATTCTACATTATTGCTTGTTTTGTTCTGACCTGTGCTGTGAGTATGCTGTATCTATTGCACAGGCAAGTGTGAATTTGGCTTGAACTGTGCAGACAAGCACCTAACAAAACACGGACACACAAACACTGGCGCTCTCACATATTTAAATATCACACACTTAAATAAACACACAGCCCGCCATCCAAACACAGCAGCAGATACTCAAGAATCCCGTCTGATCGTAGGAGATGGTGGAGAGCCAAGCAGCGTGATGTGGTGCTGTGAGCCACTGCCTGATGACCTCATCACAGAGACACGCAGCTCGACTCAATCACGCACACACTCAGAATGAGATGAGCCGTCCTCCTCACACGAGTCCCTTGCTTCCACACACAACCTGCGGCGTGTACAGCAACAACACAACTCGTCACATCACTCACCCACTGCTGCCACTTTCAGAACTGGGTCACAACCTAGAAGAGATCCATTTGTACAAACAACTAGCACTCCAGCCAGTCACTGCTGAGAAATTACACTTTCACTTTGCAGCTCAGCCTAATAAGTCATAATCCCAGAGAACAACACAGACACACCAATTCCAACTAACTTGGAAAAATCTTTCTGCCTTTAATGAGCCAACAACATCTCCAAGTGATCCACCAACACAAGGCAATAGATCTGAACACACAAATAGACTGAACGTTTGAACAATAATTTCATTTATTATGAGATTTTAAACAATCAAATCAACCAAACCTGCCTGCATCATCTATTTTAATCCGAGCTAGAGGGTTGCATGTTGCCAAAGACTGAACTAAATCAAATTAACCACAATAAGTCAATAAGCAAGAACAAAGAACAACTAGAAAGTTCCTGGAGAAACTTTGATGGGGACTGCCACGCTGCAGCCAATTTAAATTGTTGATTTGACAGTACTATGTGTTGGAATTTGCACTCAGCTACCACTATACCAACTTTAAGTTCAATATGGCAATAAAACAATGAGTTATAGTTTGTTTGTTTTTTTTCATTTAGCTAAGGTGGCCATCTTGGATTTTTAAATTTGGGTTCAGCATGTGATGGGAAACGTTCTCAGCTATAACCTCACCGAATTTCAGCTCTATATTTGTAAAAAATAGCTCAGTTAAAGAGATTTAAATGTAGCTTTGGTGGCCATCTTGAATTTTTAGATTTTCATTCAGTATTTAATGGGCCTTGATCTCAGGTACCAACATCAAATTTCAGCTGAATAGCTGTAAAAACGGCTGAGTTGTATATTTGATTTACATTAGGAATATATAACAACTTGGTCTCAGCTACATCCACACTAAATTTCAGCTCAATATCTCAAAGAATAATCAAGCTGTAGTCAATTTTGCGTTTGCTACGGTAGCTGTGGCAGCCATCTTGAATCAAAATGCTCCAAATGATGTGATGATTACTTTCTGTGAGTTTCAAACAAATCCAACAATAACTTTCTAAGCTTTCTTCATGGACCTTTACACTCTAATTCATGTGACCTCACAGCAGCAGTTAGTATGAGAAGTGTTCCATCAGGCGTTTTGTATGGGAAAAATTGTGTCTTTGGTTGCAAATTACATCGTCATGGTAACTAAAAATGCCAATAATACTAACCGTACACATCACGGTGTTGAGACGGTTGTTTTGACATAAAATGTGTGGGGGTACATGTTGCGGTTCAGGCCACATGGACAAGTAAGATACAAAGTTAAGAAGCCTGAAGTCAGGTGGATAATAATGGTTGCCTGCTTCATACTAGGCAGTCCCCAATTGACAAGATTTCTGTGTGATCTTAAATAGTCTTAAAAAGTCCAAAATGTATTCATTTACACTTTAAGCCCAGAAAAATCTTTATTTTCAGATTTTCAATGTCTATATTTTAAATACAAGTGTTTTTTTTCTTCCTTTTTCACTACCTTTATTTAATCATGCTCCATGCCTTCATTCATTCTTACGTCATTATATCAGTTGTCACCTTTCCTGCCAGAGTTTCAACAAAAGATCGTCTGATGTTGCGTTAAATCGGAGATAGAGTGCAGCTGTTTACAAATGAGCCTCAGCTTCTACCACATACATCGTTTGCATTCTGTCATTCTGCTGACAGTCAGTTCTTGATAATAAAAAAAAAAAAAAAGAAATATCTATCTCCAGTAGAAAAAACTGAACTTTTATGGAAAGAGATCAGGAAGCCCTGACAGCAGGGTGTCCAGTCCTGGTCCAGGAGGACCACCATCCTGCATGTTTTAGATGTTCCTCTTCTCCAATACACCTGGTCAGAATCAATGGATGATTAACAGGCTTCTTCAGGACATGAAGAGGTGATTCAACCATTAAATAGGTTGTGTTTGAGTAGGGAAAACAATAAAACACAGGACAGTGGCCCTCGAGGACCAGGAATGAATAATTCTGGTATACAGTTTGTTTGGGTCAATCTCAGCTACTACCACTCTAAACTTGAGCACTATGAAACTGACTGAGACATTTTGTGCTTAGCTGAGGGGGCTATCCAATGAAAACTTTAACAGACTTTCATTAAAATCTGTCCAGATGTTTATAAAAATGTTTTGATAACAGATAGAGGGGATGGATGTCAACAGTTAGTTTAGTTTCTTTTTTATTTGCTCTTGTGCAAGACAGATGCCTTTCTTCCCTCTCCTATCCTCATCCTGCCTTTTTTTTTGCTCTATCTTGTATATCAGAGCTCCTGTTTACGTATCTTCTGAATCGTACACTACTGTCATGGATCTGGTCAGCTGAACTTTCAACTCATTCAATAATTTTTTTTCAACAACACGACAGGAGAGTCCTCATGCACCACTGAGATGCATGCTGCAGGGTACGTCATGTATTGGAAGCTGATGTGACTTTCCGTATTGTCTCAGGAGGATGCCAAAGATGTTGATATCATTGGAATCATGATAGCAGGGTTTCTGCTTTTTGGCATCGGCAAATACCTGTTATCAGCTATTAAAGAAGACGGCGGCAGCTGTTTTGGCCATGACAAAGTTGTCAACCCTGTGTGAAAGTTTAGTTCGTGCTTTGAGTACTCAAAATCAGCTGATTTACAAGTTAAACCGTAAGATGGAAGCAATTTGTGAGAATCACAGGTCACCTGTGGCTTCTGGGACTCCCTAGCATGTTGGTAATGACCTTGGAGGGAGCTAATAAGCACGGGCCAGTGGAATGCCCACAAATCTGGCCATTTTGGATCAAAAGTACCAGCAGAACTCACGAGAAATAACAGTCTGCCTGAAAATAAATCAACAACTGTGGCTTATCTGAATCTGACTCCCCCGTTTGGCCTTGAAGCAGGCCGATTTATAAATTTCTCCTGGGTATGTGTCAACTAAGAAGGCTCTGTCTATCGCAATCCCAACCCCCTCCCCACCCAGCGCAATCTCACTGTATTTCAGTACAATGATAATAAAGCTTATTCTGATTTTGATTCTTAGTGTCAAAGCTTTTGCCTTATGCAAGGCAAGTAAGAATGCAGAAGGCAGCAAAACCAAAACTAAAAAGATTTTTAAAAATGTATTTAACTTATGTTTATTAAATATTAAAAGTCATCACAAGCTGTTATTTAAGGACTACAACTGAGTAAATATCTTGAAGGGTGTCTGTCAGAAAAATTCAAGACATTTAAGGCCGGACTGACGTGCTGAAATAAACAGCAGATCTAAACAAAAAATATCAAATTCATACAGAAACGTAGCCCTACTCACAAATAATTGTCAACTTGTAGCCACATGACATGTTTCTGTGTAATAAAATAATTTATCAGAACTGAGTGCAAACCTCATGGCTCACATCATCACTGACCTTGAGTCAGCAACTGGAACAAAGTGTTGAGATGTCTTCAACCAAAATCCTAGCAATCAGCAACACATGACCCCTCTGACAATAACATCCTCACACACAGAAACAACTCGCCATTCTACAGTTTACAGAACCCCCCATTCACTGCAGCTATAACTCACACAGGCTCCTTACTTTCATTTCTTTGGCAGTTTAAATCCCATTCTCAGTTCATTTGGGCTGTCAGAGGCTGTAAAAGTGCAAGTGGTGCAGTCTGTGTGCCTGTCTTTTCCTGCATGTCTGTGGTAACATTGCTGGTTATTTTCTCCTCAGCAGAAGGTAACCATTAGATGTGAGAGGGGATTGGCAACAGTCTCTATACAACAGGATTTCCTTAAAGTTTTAGATCTGTTTCAGGAAACCAGAGATCTGCTGTAGCAGTTGATACAAGTGTGGACATTGTGGGTGATGTTCAAAGCACAGAGGTCAATATAAAGATCTTGGCTATATTTATCTAACATGCTGGACTGTTGAAAGGACTAGAACTTAAAAACCAGTATCGCTGGCTGCACGACTGAATCTAAAATGTGTTGGGATGGAACTAACATCAAGGTTTGCTTTAGTGTAATAGGCCTAATGGTGCCTGCTTAATTTAAGAACCACACAGCTTAACTGTGCTTACTTACATGAGCAGAGGTGTGCTTAGATTCACTATGGATGAGAGGAATAAAGCTATGCGCTTTGGCTGATTATCATAAGACACAGAATCCCGAGGCTCGCAGCTTTCACCTTCTTATTAGCCTGAATGGATGAAGTGACGCTGGTAAGGGAAAGAACGAAGAGATCCTGTGGTTCAGCGTGGCTTTAGACCTCTGTAATCAGCGTGCCAAACTCCTGATGTCTAAATCCACAACTTGGACCCAGACAGCAAACACATAACCAGCGCATGTACACAGATCTACACACGGGCACACAAAACAAGCTCCTGACATACGAGCTCTGTGGTGATCCGTGTTCATGTGGAGTTTGGCAAAGGAGAACGTCTTTAGTCGATGCAAACAAGAAGGAATTGCAGTGCGTGGGCCAATGTGGCCACTCTGTACTAATGATACCCTGTGTAAGTTTCTACAGTTTAAGATTAATTAAAGTCATTAAACTGACTAGTAAAGTTTGATAGTTTACTCTAGATTCTTTTGTCAAATATGCACCCACTCTTTTTCTATACCTGCTTAATTAACAATGAAATGCAAGACAAACAACCACTAGTACCCCTAAAGTCATAATTTAACATTCATGTGAGAGAAAACCAGAGTACCCAGGGAAAAACATCTATCCAGTGTCTTTTACCATATGAGTCCAGTGCAAGGTCACAGGAAGCTGGTACCTGTCTCCAGCAGCCACTGGGCAAGAAACAGGGCACACACTGGACAGGCACTGGTACATTAAAGGGCCATAACGAGACAATAAAACACTCACAGTCAAAGACAAACATACGTATGCAGGTGAAAAGAAACCAGAGTTCTGAAAGGATACTTACAAAACATTATTGTGAAAAATCCTCATAATCATTTCAAAGAAAATATAGATACACTGAATATTATTCTTTGTGTCACTTGAAGTAATCTCTTTCTTTCTGTACTTTTGTTTTTGAGCTTTCACCTCTTTTATATTTGGGCGGCTGTGGCTGAGTAGAGCAGTCGTCCTCCAATGCAAGAGTTGGGGGTTCGAATCCAACAGCAGCCACATGCCGAACTGTCCCTGGGCAAGAAACTGAACCCCTCAATGCCTCCGATGTGTGTCCCATCAGTGTATAAATGTGATAAAGCACTGGTTAGTCTTAGTAGAGATCTAGTAGAGTGCTTAGAAATGGGTAAATGAGGGCACAGATTGTTGTAAAGAGCTTTGAGTATTTTGATCAGATAGAAAGGTGCTATACAAGTACAGTCCATTTGCCATTTAAAGAAGATGTTTAACTGTGATTACTTTATTGTTTGGCATTAAAAAAATAAGGGACGAGCAGACGCAAACGAGAAAGTCAAATCTAGGCCAGTTGGTATCTAAACATAATGTTTACATGGAAATAAAGAGAAAATGCACAAAAGTTTGATAACTAATTAACTCCATTATACAAAGTGAATATAATCAACAGCGAACAGGTCTGTAGTGAATAACAAGCTGAACACAGATGTGAACAAAAACCAAGTTATTGTTATTGTTGTTGGATGTTCAACAAATTTTGATTTTTCCCAAAGACTTTGAGTTTATTTACTTGGACTTTTTGATCCCAGAAAGGCTGAGTACAATGAAGTTGATCAACTCTGAGTACTTTAACTGTCCATCTGCTCTTGGGTCAAATGACCCCCAAGAACTCAGTTTCAAAACTGAGGTCTCCAGAATCTTTTTGTTCTTTAATACAGAATACACCAAATATATATATGTACTAAGTACACAAGGATGCATCAAAACCTTTTAATTGCAGGTAATCTCATAATTTTAATTTATGATTAATTTTACCAATAAAACATTTTATTCTGAAAAACAAACTGGTGGCTGAGGTAGCTCAGTGGTCAGTGCCACAGTTTTGAAATCCTGAGGTTGCGGGTTCAAGCCCAGGTTGTGTCAGGAAAGGCATCTGGCACAAAACAAATAGCCAAATCATTCAATCATCCAACCTTTATTTAGACAGGTTAATCCCATTGAGCCTCGAGGCCTCATTTACAAGAGAGACCTGATAATTACCGTATTCATGTGAGTTTGCTCGCTGTGATGACCCCTGAAAAGGGAGCAGCTGAAAGAAAAGTACTACAGTATTTTGAAAAACCAACATGAAAAGCAGATTTGAAACCCAAAGCAGCGTCTGAATTGATACTGGAAACTGTGTGAAGCTTCACCTCGGATAAAACTTGTTAGCAAATCAGACATTTCTGAGTGATCCTGCTCTCTATTCTTTATCAGGTATTCTACTTACTGCTTTCTTTCTCTCACCCACCCACTGCATGTTTTCAGCTCTTCCACTTCATCTCCTCATTTTAATAAATGCTTCTTTTTTTCATTGTCTCTCTTGCTCTCCTCCCAGGCAGTCATCTCTACTGGTCACTAAAAGCCCTGGTACGCCTCGGTGGACAACAGAGTCTGCTTTAGCTTCCATAGTGTCTAAGTTTTTGCCAAAACTTTAATTGTGCTGTCAATAACCTGATCCATTTGACATCAGAAGCAAACGCTCTCCTAGTTGAACTGGCATACAACTTAACAAGCAGTTAGAAATAGCATCCACCCCTAAGACCAATGCTGTAATTTCGGGAAAACTGATCTCTGTCCGTTCCAAAATTTATTGGGCTTCTCCTTTGCCCATGCCTCAACAATCCACCAAGTTCCAAATAAAAAAAAGCATATGCAAATAAATCATACCTTTTGCTATTTCTGAGGAAGACAACAGAAGAAACAACTTCTAGTATCTCTGCCTTTTCGTAGACTCTTGACGGCCACATTTCACTTGATAATCTCTGTGTTGCTAAGGAAATTGTGTGCAAGGAGTACTTTATGACAGGCTGAAGGTACTGACTGTTGCATTTACAGTGATGGTTCATGTTTTTTAAGTGGGGTTTTATGGAAAGGTTATGAAAATGAACATCATCCTTGTTGTAGATAGCTTTTTGAATGACGTTAGTTTGGATAAATCAAGTGTCATTCTGACCAGCTAACAGATGGTCCTTATCAAAGTGGATTGCTGAAGTCTTAAAACTGCTCCAGTCTCAGAAGGTTCATGGTGCTTCTCGTCAACCTTGTTTTAAAAACTCTTAAACTGCTGTCATTTTTACATGAACCCTTCATTGCCTCCGATGTGTGTCCCATCAGTGTATGAATGTGATAAAGCTCTGATAAATCTTTGTATAGATGTAGTAGAGTGCTGTATGAATGAGTAAATGAGGACACAGATTGTGTTGTAAAGTGCTTTGAGTATCTTGTTAAGATAGAAGTACAGTCCATTCACCGTTTAGTTGCGTAGATGTCTAAGAGCAAAAAGGGGCTAAAGCAGCTAACCCCAGGCTGCACCTATGTTACAGCCAGGACTGCTTACTGCAGTAATATCATGACATGGCTGGTAATGTCAAACTGTCATTAGTGAAACAGGCTTATTCATGACATTCACACAAACTGCTCTAAGATTGTCTTGGGTTATTTTAAGGCAGAAACAATCTACTTTGGTCTTGATAATGGTTGGACACACTGTCAGTTTGTCAATCTGGCAACAGTTAAACTAAATTTCTCCTTGCTGAAGTTATTCAAAGAGCCATCTACAGCATAGGGCTGGACAATAATTTGATGTAGATATGTCACAATATACTTTTATTCAATGATGGTGATATGAGTTTTAAGCACATTTGCGATATTTCCATATGATTACAGCGTTTCACTGACGCATTTCTTTTTTAGAACAGAAAAGGCCGCGACACAACTACGCAAGTGTGTGGTGACGTAGATGTTACGTAGAGCTCGAGTCCAGAAGGAGTTAGCGGTAGCAGGCTAGGCTAGGCTAAGTTCCAATGGGCGGTAAGTTTTCACTTCAAAATGAGAGTGTTTCACTGACTCATTTCTTTTTCTGTTTGGGTTGAAGTGCCGCGTCAACCCGAACAGAAAAAGCTGCGACACACACAACATAAGTGTGTGGTGACGTAGATGTTACGCAGAGCTCAAGTCCAGAAGGAGTCAGCGGAAGCAGGCTAGGCTAATCTCCAACGTGCATTAAGTTTTCGCTTCAAACTGAGTGCCCATGACCATCAGAAAGTGACTGAACAAGCTTTCACAAGTGAAGAGAAAACAGATGACATAACTGATAAGAGAGGAAAGACTAATTTGGCGGTTTGGAAGTAGTTCGGCTATCTAAGATCTGATAAACTGCAGGTTTCAGTGTGCTGCAAAATGTGAGTTGTTCCAACTAGCGGTGGGAACACATCTTGTTCCACTCGATAGAATATGCTGAAAGTCAGAATGAAGCACCATAAAAGTTTAAAAGGTGAACGTTAATTTATTTGTACTGTTTGTACAGTTTTTCTGAGGCTTTTATATTGTTTATATCGATATTGGAATTATATTGTTATCGACCAAAATTAAGAATTATATTGCGATAAAAGTTTTGGCCATATCGTCCAGCCCTACTACAGAAGGAAAGATATTGTGTGTAATGACCTTTTTACAGTTTCCCACTTCAAACAGTGTTGTTTCTTTTTTCACAGCTATGATTTATCTCATATGTTTGATTGTTTCTCAATAAACAAAAGACGATAACTTGGCTCAAACCAAATCATGACAAAGGTTGTATCGTACTCCATCCAAAGCTAAGAAACTAGCTCTCATCTACGTAGTTGCATGACAAAAATCTTGTCATTTTGCTCTGGTAGTAGCTATGTCCGCCTCTTCTCGACAAAAGGTCAGACTGTTTCTCACGTGTAAAGTTTTGTGTGATTGATTAGAAGTTTGTCCGTGTGTTTGTCAATGCAGAAAAGCGCTCGGCAGTAATGTTGTCATTTTGCTTCAACTATTCCAAGGCAATCAGAAAATACATTAGCTGTACGACTCTTCAAGACACTTATAGAGATGGTCAAATGACCAAATACTGGATGGAGCATGTGCAGTCATTATGTATGGAGAAGTCCATCTGCTGGAAAGTGTGGTGCTCTCTTCATGACAGATTTGTGGCCAAATAATGGATTCAGGGACCGAGTGGAGACTCAGGCAGGAAGAAACCCATACCATGACATATACTGCAGAGGAAGGGGTTTCCCAGGAGCTCTGCGCCGTGCATCTCATGGACTTTGAAAGGTGTGTGTGAAAATAACATTTCACAACCACGTGACCATGAGCTGATTGTTCAGCTTCAGATATTGTGTGACACTCATGATAGCTCAAAGGTAACGAGTCAAACAAAGAATTAAAGTCAGATTTTTAGTGATGAGCGTGTCCTCATTACAGTCATCCCATTTGATACTGATGGCATCTGCTTGTAACATCAGGTGTTTCTTTAATGAACATGCAGTTCAATTATTTACAACAGACTGCCTGCTCATCAGTGACATGACCCGTGTTAGCACTTATGTTGTTCACAGAGGGGGGTTGTTACGCTGAAGCGTCATCGTCGACCATCTCTATTTATAACCAAGCTTGCACACAGTAGCAGATGATGTCATGCTCGTCCTCCAGGGGTATATGAAACTATTCATCTGCAGGAGAGAGGTCTCCTTTGTGAGAACATACATCATTGAGGTATGGGTGCCTGGAGCTATGTTCGTTCAGATCAGAATTACAGCTGAGAAGAAAGAAAACCAGGAGATAAAACCTCGAGAAATGGAGCAAAAACCCAGAGTAATTTCCTCCGGTTAATATTAGAGAAAGATTAGGCTATTAGCTGTTGGAAGGTTTTATCTCAAGAGGGGCAAAGCTAACAAAGAGAAATTTTGGCTGACTTGTTTAGGTCTGACAGTCTTTAGGAGATAGAAGAGTTAGTTTTGCATCTAGCACTCAAGCCTGATGATGGTGGTCTGCTACTCAGGCACAGCTGTCAAAGGGATTAGGTTTATAATATTCAGCAGATCAGCTGTAAACTAGTGAATAAAATAGACAATGAACACCTCACTCTCCAGAGACAGCTTATCGTAAGGGTCTGTGGTGAATGCAGTGGCAGCTCAGGCCAACGTGTGACTCAGACAGAAGGGAATCTCAGCCGTCACTGAGGAGCCATTGTTAAGGCGAAATAAAGAGCAGTATTGACTCCCCTCATCTGCTGGTTCTCTAAGGACTAACTGGTGTGGTTTGTAGTGGGAGGATAGATGAATGGATGATGTGACTGATGCTGTGATTGTGGGGATTTTTAAATTTCTAGGAAACCATTTAGACTCACTGGACCCTGAAGCAAAGAAATTACTAAATATACCTGGGCTTGATGAAACAGTGCAGTCATATCACCACACGTATTAAGGCTCAACAAGTATGAGTTTTATTGTAGCTTAGTATTAAGAATAATGTCCAATCATAAATAGTTGGAGTCCAGTCACAATGTAAAGATCATGATAATTATCATTCCCAGTCTGTGGGCATTCACTGTTGTACTTTGGCCATTCTAAGACCAAACCACTGTAGACTTTTAAGGTTGGATGGGTGCTACTTGTGTTTTTTAATCTTCAAATCAAACCAAAGATTCTCATTTAGATTGGAAAACAAGACTGACAGGACCAGTCCAGGTCATTAAAGTTCTATTTAAACCAGTAAAGTGGTGCTTCTGCTATGAGTTTTGGGTCAGTGTCCTGCTTGAAGGTTTGTCCCAGAGTACAATCTCTGGAAGAATCAAACAAACTTCCCTCAAAGGCTTCTCTGGACTTTGGTTCATCCACCTTTCCTATAAATGACCAACTTCGACTTTATCAAGACCTTCTGATGAAAATCCTCCCCACAGAATACTGTTGCCACCACCATGCTTCTCTGTGGGGATGGTGTTCTCGAGACAATGAGAGGTGTTAGGTTTGCCTTGGACATGGCCTTATCTTTGATTGCCAGAATGTTCAGTTTCACTCTCGTGTAACTTCCTCACCTTCCTCCACAATTTGGAAGATCCTCCCCCAGAAATTTTGAATTAATTAGATGCGATTTACTTCATATTGGTGCATTTTAACGGGTTGTTAAACATCTACATTTACCTACGTTTGTAAACATGGTGCTTATGTCAATCATCCTTCCCCACCTCCCTCTTACTTGATGGTTTTGAATCCAACACTGTCCCTGTTCCAGGTACCTCCTCCATCTGTTCATGGCAGCCTGTGGGCTCCTGCCCGTGTTCGACTGCCTAGTTAGCTCAGCATTCACCCCCACTACTCTTTTAGATGCGGATATTTTTTTAAGGGTAGACACAGAAATGCTTACTTGAAGTGGCAGCTCATGTGTGATATTAAGAAGTTGTAAGTGGCTGTGGTGTTTAAAATTAGTGTTTATGTAATTATTGTCAGAGTACATATCCAATATCACTTTTATTCATTCAAGGCAATCATTTTTGTTCATAACTTTATTATTAGTAAGCCTGAGAGTTACCTGATCCAAGTAAACAATTACCAGAACTCACTCTGTCAAAACAAGAGTTCCTAGATCATGTTTCGGCAGGATCCGGCTCAAATTAAGCCCTGGTCCTAGGTACAGTTACTCCCATCTCTGAAGCTCCATCAGATTTACCTTTCTCTGATTAAAGTCCTCTTTGTCTGGTTAGTAAGTTTGATAGAGAAGTTGGACAACCCTCCTTTGGCAGGTTTGCTGTGGTGGTAACATCTTTCCTTTTCCTAATAATGAATGCAATGGCGTGCCATGGGATGTTCAGGGTTTGGGACATTTTGGAGTTTTTTAATACTGCAGCTCTCCGATTTGTGCGGAAAGTTATTTAGTATTCGTTCAAGGGATGGTAAAAACATGTGAATGTATTCTGAGATCATTTAACACTTAGATTACACACAGGTGAAAGTTTCAAAAATATTGTAGGGATTTGAGATTTTGTTAGTTTTGTTATCATTTGTGTTTTATGCTTACATTTATTTTATGGTTCGTGTGATTCCTGTATGTGTTCAGTATTCACTCCCCCCACTGTTAGTTTCATCTCCTCTGACCTCACCTGTTCCTCATTCCTGTTAGTCACGACTGTTTCCACTCTTCCATTTAACATCAGTCCATATACTGTATTTTCTGCCGTACATGTCGCACCGCCCTATAAGTCGCATCAGTCCAAATATGTCTAATAAAGTAGAAAAATCCATAAATATGTCGCTTTGCTGTATAGGTCACATCTATTATGCGTCATCGCTGACGCGTCACGTTTGTTACGTGTCACCGCTGACAACCCGGAAATGTGGGCTGGTGTTGTGCCAAAAATCGATTGTCTGCCAAATGGGGGCCGCAGGAGCATGTACAGGAGGACTTTAACAAAAATTTAACGAGATAAACACCTAAAAACAAATATTTGTTTGCTTGAAATTATAGCAAAGGTGTGTCTCAGTCTAACTTTTGCTTAATAAATACACTTTGACGGTCTAATCAGCTGTATTTCAAAAGCCGATGCGCGGAAACATGAACGCGCATGGGGCGATTCGCTGTGCATTTATTCAAAATTTAACAAGATAAGCACCTAAAACAATTATTTGTTTGCTTGACTTTATAGTGCTTACCTATTACATGAGACAACAGCATGTCATACTACTCAACTGCCATCTAGCAGCTGAAAATTGTAGTGTTCAATATTTTCAGTCAGAATTAATGAAAATGGTCATATTTCAGCCAAAAATTGGTTTATAAATTTGGGGGAAAATCCATAAACACGTTGCTTCAGTGTATAAGCCGCAGGGCATGTAAAGTATGTAAAAAAACTGCGACTAATAGGCCAAAAAACACGGTATTCTGTCAGTAATCCCTTCATCTTTAGCAGAGTATTGATTTTGATGCCATATCAGGGGTCACCCTTTGTTTCTTTGCAATTCTCCTTGTGTAAGTTTTTTGCTATCTCATTAACTGGTAATAAATAATACAACATTAAAAGTAAGTTTATGTTTGTGAGCTCATAGAGTCTTGTCTTCAATCTGGGTTTAAATCTCCTACTAAACCAAAACAATTACTGTATTTCACTTCTGATGATAAAGTTTGGGCTTTGAAGCAAAAAAGGTGACTATATATGCATGCAGCACATTTCAGTTAGATTTATCTTTTAGAATTATTTAAACAAGTATCTTTGAGTTCAACTTTATTAATTTTAGATATTTTTGTGGGTCTATAAATACTTTTGTAACAAACTGTGCATAATAAACAAGTCCCTTTGTTTTTATCTAAACCCTCAATAAGAATAAAGTCATATGTTAGCATTAAATTGTATTGTAATTATGAAATAAAGGCATCATTCTCATGGGGAACAAAATATAACATGCACAAAATTTAGCTCAGTTTTTATGATGACTAAAGTCTACCACCTACCATGTGCATAATCCAGAGGGCTAAATGTTGGCGTTCATCCGCTGTGTGCTTATTAGTGCTGAGTCACAAAAACAAAACTTTATTTATTTATAACATTATAAGAACTATATGTCTCCTTAAGACAAAACTATATCAAGTTTAATACTGTACAAAATAATAAATTAAAGAAAGAAACTTTGACCATTTCACAAAACCAGACCTTGGAAAAGTCTTTAAACTGAGGGCAAGCCTGTTTTTCAAAACTGACCCGACCACAAGAGTATAAAGTACAGCTGAGTGGGAGCTTTCATGCGTAGGAAGAGGCCAGAAGAAGAAGAGGTAGGAAAATAGGATGCATTTAGTCGCCTGGGTCTCCCTGCCCATTTGGGATCACATTACACAAAACTGCACAACAAAGTGAGCACGTCCACTTCTTTACATCCAGTGAGCTTCAGGTTGTGCTGGAATTTAGAAAGAGGCAGCATGCTTTTATTAGTAATAAAGTATATTTAAAAATAAGTAATGAACTCAGTCCCACAAGCAGCACACTCACATAGTGGGCCAACCAGTTTGATGGTGATAAAATGGTTTCTGGAGTCCTCCCTCTCCCCCGTCAATTCCTCTGAGACAGCCATGGCCGAAGTGGTTCAAAACATCAAAGTTCATGCTCAATAAGCCAGGTAAAAAAAAAAAATCCAACAAAGTTAAGTCAGGTCCTCTGGACAGTTTCTGATTGTTCTGGATGAGGTTTTTTTTTTTTTTTTTTTTTTTTTTTTTTTTTTTTTTTTTTAAATCTAGTCAAGCAAAATAAAATATAATTTAGTGTTTCTGCTGGACCACATGACCACATGAACTTGATAAAATGTTTTGAAATCTTGTGCAAAAAACATGACTGACTTGTTCATTTAGCATGTTTCACAGTTAAAATCATGTCAGGGAAGTTGAGTCGGCAAGTGAAACAAGTTGAGATGTATTCAGCCAAAAATCTGAGTTGTTCCCTTCAGACTGTCAGCAGACTGATCATTTTCCTCAATTCCTAAATTGACAATTTTCCTCACTCGCTCTCGAGCAAGACAAATGCTTTTTCTTCCCTCTCCTGCTATTTTGCTCTCTGTCCTGTGTATTGGACTTTCCATTAACACATTTTACAAATTGTTAACTACTGTCATGGATTTGGTCAGCTGGATTTTCAATGCAATTGATAAAAAAATTTCTACCAAGCGACAGGGTGCTGGAGAACCTTCATGCCCCGCTGAGACGCACATGGCTGGATACATCATGGATTCATTGTGCCTTTCTGTCTTGGCTCAGGATGGTGCCGAATATCACTGGATTTATGATAGCAGGCTTTCTACCTTTTTGGCATCAGTGGATACCTAAATAATCAGCTATTAAGGAAGAAGGCGGCAGTTGTTTCGGCCATGGCAAAGTTGCCGACCTTATGTGAAGGATTAGTTCGTGCTTTGAGCTCTAGGACTCAGCTGATTTACAATCTCAACCAAGCTGGAAGCGATTTATGAGAATCGCAGGCCACTTGCAGCTTCTGGAACTCGCCAGCATGTTGGAGATGACCTTGGAGGAAGCTAATAAGCACAGACCAGTGGAAAGCCCACAAACCAGGCCATTTTGGATCATTGAATGAACCAGCAGAACTCAAGGCTGATGACCAATACAGTCTTACTGCAAAAAAAACAACTGTGGGTTATTTCCCACCCCCTCCCCCCTGTATCCTGTTTGGCATTGTGGCACTCAGAATTATTAAAAGAGTGCAGAGGTGGTACCCAATAGATTTACTTTCACAAGCAGAGCATTATGGCTGGCCTTAATGCTCCACTTGTTATATAAATAAATAGAATTTGCTTTGGGTTTGTTTAAGATGTAATAGACATGGGGATGAAGAAAACAAAGAAGAAAACAAAGCTAGAAAAGTGAGAGAAGGGGTAAAAGAGAAAGAAGGCAATAGGATTAGAGGAGAGAGAGAGGTATAAAGAGAACACAAATCAGCATCATTGAAGTCTGTCTCTAGACCTGTGGAAAGAAAAAAGACAAAACCAAGAAACCACAACAACAAAACAACATATACAGTATAATGACACTTATAACATCATTAGAAAGTATTTTACATGGTACATGGTGATACAAGATGTATTTAGTGGCCACCACAACCCAACTGAGTGTGTATCTGATAAACACCTGGATCTAAACACCTGTGTGAGCAGCTTGTCACGATAAGATTTCCCCTTAAGAATGTTTAATAGTGGATGTGGGGACCCACAGACCCTTCCCCATATGACATGATGGTAACACAGGGAGAACCAGAGCCACGGACACACAGCAGCCCCCAAGACCAAAGCCCCGGGAGTCTCCCGACAGGGCCAACTGCATCCCCCCCCAGAGAGCAGCAGAGGGAAGGCCCAGGCGATCCCCAGCAACCACACTGCAAAAATCCAAAAACTGGCTTATCTGAATCTGGCCTCCCTGTTCAGCTTTGAACAGGCCAACTTATCATATTTCGCCTGGGATGTGTGTAACCTAAGAAGGCTCTGCTCTATCCGACCCCTGCGAAACCTCCCCCCCCCCACCCCCATTGAGAACTTCTGTGAATGCTTATCAGATCTGTATCGGCTGACACCAACATCTTATCAGGACTATGGTGCTATCTGGAAGTTCTTTACGGACAAATCTCACCGTCTTGTCATTAAACTCATATGTAATGTGTTTATAAATGTGACTGCGGGTAGATTTTTTTTTGTTGTCTTAAATTGTGTCCTGACAAGGACAAGTTGTGAAGAGATCTTTTTTTTAAAAAAATACCACTATCCTTATGGTTTTTCCCTTTTTCTGTCTAAAGAATAAGGAGCCACGCTCTTAGGAGCAGCAACAATTTGCACTCTGCCCATCTTTTGGACGACTGTATGGAATATAATTTTTCTGTACTTCAGTGCAATGATAATAAAGCTTATTCTGATAATGTAAGATCTCGAGGTCATGATGCTGTATGGAAGAATTGCCTGACGGATAAACCGAAGTGTGTGTGCAACACAACCCCTGACTTCAAGCACAGTACGGGTGGTCCTCGGTTTACAAATCATCTGGTTTACGAAAATCCGGACTTACGTTCGACCCCCGTAAGTCCAGTTACGGTCTAAATGCGTCTTTACGTCATTACGCACGCACTTGTATAATGTGTTTATTTGTGTTTATAGATGAATGTGTGGTGTAATGTGTTAGCTAACTGTTTGTAAATTAATTCTGTGTCGATAAATGGGTGTGTGGCGCAGCGTTAGCATACATTTACATGTATTTTCACGACATACGGGCAAAATCCGGACTAACGATCGCCACGTGCGATCAATTCTGACTTGCGTTTAAATCGGGTTACGTTCAATGCGTAGGAACGGAACTCAAACGTAAACCGAGGATTACCTGTATATATATATTGACAAAAGGTTCTGTGTTAAAGCAGGAATCAGGCATCAATATGAAAATCAGTGCAGCTCATATTTCCAGCCAATTTGCCAAATAAAACTTCTACTTGATCCCAGGTGAGACAAGAAATGAAAGCTGTAGGAATAAGTTATAATCTAAGCTATTAAAAATCTTCTCTTACCTGAGTCAGCAGGGAGTTACACTGTTAAAGCTCCATGGTTTCTTCGTTATCGTAGACGACGTCACCTTTAACGACGACGTAGCGAATGACCTCCTGGTGTCCTCCCAGCTGGTAAATCAGGTGCTCCCACCTCAAAACGAGAACAAACAAAACTCAGAATCTTCCTGGCTCCGCCTCCAACACGGTGGGTTCTGCGTGTTCACCGTGTGGCGTTGAGGAGCAGCAGGTCTCCGTGCTTGTCGACCTCCAGGGATCCGTGCGTGTGAGAACGGCCGAGGGCGAACGCCGCGTTGATGGTGGCCGCGGCCAACGCCTCAGACATGGACATCCTCATGTTGACGCAGGCGAGGTGCATCACGATTGGCTGGAAGAACGGGCGTGACTGACAGGAAGAGAGGACTTTTGAACACTTCCACTTCCTGTTGGACTCACCATGGAGCAGCAGTAGGCGTTGGGGTTGAAGTCGCTGCCGAGGGCGACGATCACGCCTGCGTCCAGCATGTCTCTGGCTCGAGGCTGAGGAAGTCTGAACACACACGTTACTCAACGACTCACAATCGCGAGGGCGTGTGGAGGCGTGTTTATGTCAGAGTACCGGAGGATGTAGGCTGTGGTCGGCAGGAGAACGGCAGCGGTTTTCGCTTTCGCCATGGCAACAATTCCTTCGTCTGTGACTTCTTCGAGATGACTGATGGCTAAAGCTCCGAGCTCCGCTCCCATCTGGGTCACACACATTAATCTAATTTTAGCTCAACAGCTCTACACAAGATTCAGACATGTCTGCCGTGGCAGCCATCTTGGCATGGCTGGACTGCTGAAGAACCGAGCCGCACCTCAGCAGAGCTCATGGGGTGAAGCTCGTCTCCGTGGAAGTTGATGTTGAGACCCATCTCTTTGCCAGCCTGCAGGATGGAGCGAGTCGAGCGGAGGTCAAACACCCCCTGCTCACAAAACACGTCGATGTTGTCGACTCGGAGCTTCCCTGCAGACACCAGCGCCTTCAGGTGAGGCAGCTGGACCTGGAGGACATCCTCAGTGGCCTCTTCAACCGTCTTCCCTCTGAGAAAGGAGAAACGAGCCTGAAGTGACACCAAAGTTTATTTTTTAACCACTAAACGGCTGATTCTTACTTGGGCACTGCGTGGGCTCCGCAGTAGGTTGAGGAGATGTTGATGGGCAGAGAGAGTCGCGCCTCCTCGATCACCTCCAGCATCTTGACCTCCGTCTGCAGCTCCAGGCCGTAGCCACTCTTGCACTCAACCAGGGTGGTTCCTGCTCGCTGCATTCGCACCAACCTACTCCTCAGGGAGGCCAAAAGCTCTGAAGCAGTGGCAGCTCGAGTGTGGTCCACCGTGAAGTGGATCCCTCCTCCGGCCTGATGCACGTCCATGTAGGTGGCACCTTCCAGCTGCAGGAGAACGACAACGTTGCAGTAAAGCTGTGGACCAGCGGTGGCCAATCCTGGTCCTCGAGGGCCACGAAACTGCATGTTTTAGATGTTTCTTTGCGTCAACACAGTCAAAACACACCAAAGTTACCTTCATCGCAAATTCATGCACTCTGTCTCCAGCCCAGACTGGATGAGTGTGAGCATCAACCAGCCCTGAAACACATTTTACTAAAACGTTAATCACCATGAAAGCCATAAAGGTTACAAGTATATAAAAATACAAACAACTGAGTGACAACAATTATCTTTTTTTATTGTTTATTACTAAAGGTTGGAGTTTTGAAAAATTATAATTTTGTTGAAAGTCTGGATTTTTTTTTTAAATAAAAAAAAAAAAATTCCTTCAAGGGTGGTGATGCAATAATTTTTGCCATTTGGTTGTACATCTCATAATTTTATTAGTCGCAAATCAGATTTTACCTCTATAATTACATTATTTTATGATCTCTTGATATACAGCAGTTCCTCGTTTATCACGGAGGATCTGTACCCTGAAGCTCCGCAATAAGTGAAAACTGTGAAGTAGGAATAGGAGTAGTAGTTTATTTTAGTATACAAATACATATACCATTATTTTTCGCAATATGTTGAGTTTTTTTTTTTTTTGGCATAATTTACATGCCTTGTAACTTATACGCCGAAACAACGTCTTTATGGATTTTTTCCCCCATATTTATAAACCAATTTTGGCTGAAATATGACCGTTTTCATTCATTATGGCTGAAAATACTGAACACTACCATTTTCAGCCACTAGATGGCAGTCGAGTATTAAGGCATACTGTTGCATCATGCAATAGGTAAAGTGGTTATAAATGACATCATCAGCTTGCCACAGCTGCCACCGTCGTCTGCCTGGAGCAACCGAATCAGCCTCATTTCATCAAAGTGCATTTATTAAGGAAAAGTTAGACTGAGACACACCTTTACAGTAATTTTGAGAAAACAAATAATTGTTTTTAAATGTTATTCTTGTTAAAGTCCTCCCGTGCACACGCCCGCGGCCATCAAATCCGGGTTGTCAGCGGTGACAATAGATGTGACTTATATGGCGAAGTGACATATTTGGATTTTTTTTTTTTACTTTATTAGACATATTTGGACTGATGTGACTTATGGGGCGGTGCGATGTGTACAGTGGAAAATACGGTATATATATCCCCCTCTTTTTAAAACATTTTAAACCCTTTCCACACGCTTGCAATATTCTAGAAAATGTTTCTAAACGCTCTAAAAGAGCACAGAATGTCATGATTTTAGCTCTCTGCCTCTGGCTGCACCCTGCCAGCTCTCTTGGCCACGCCCACTTCTCCGTTGCAGAGTGGCTATAACTCGCTGCAGGAGGAAGCTTCTATTGCACCTGTGGGCTGCACACTGGTGCAAAATAATTTATTTTAAATAAAAATTCCATGCCAGTCGTGCAGCTCACCCATCAATCAGCCATTCGTGTGTCAACATTTGTCAGCCTGCTTTTAAAACTAATTTGACAGAAATAATTTTCTAAAACTTCTAGCAACCATCAAAACTGAAGCAAATATTCATTCAACAAGTAGAAAAACTGAAGCAATTTAAAGAATTCAAATCTGCTCTTCAAATCACACAGGTGGGATAAAATAAGAAACTAAATGTTGAGTGAAACGGACAACAGGTGCAGGCTGTCCTTTTTAAAAAAAACATGTTTAAAGCTACATTAACATAGAATCATCCATATCTACTCGAGTGTAGACCCTTTCCCCTGTTAGGGTCAGAAAGCTCAAAGAGCAGCAGTACTCACCAGGCAGGACACACATGTCTGTAGCATCAATGACTCGGTCAAAGGAGGCCTCTGAATACTGAGCCCTGATGGTTTCTGCAGGCCCCACAGCTTTAATCAGCCCGTCGCTGCGTGGAGGAAATCACAATAAGAAAACTCGCATTAAATAAACACGTCGACAAACTAAAACAGTCGCATGGGGATGACCAAACCTGGCGAAACGATGTGCCGTAAAAGAGAAAAACAAGATTTCATTGGCAGTTAAATGTTAAAGGATATTTTGTTATACTGTGCAATGTTTATGGATATGCAAATAATAATCAGAATAAGTCATTATTGTTGAAACTTACAGATGTTATCACTGAATACAAGGAAATGTATAATTCAAACTTTGTGGTGGTAGGGGGTGATTATAACT
>JARVGS010000548.1:28312109-28322223 GCA_031762315.1 Hypsolebias antenori
TAAAAGACATGTCCTGATCAAAAATAACACCAAGATTTTTAACATTAGAGCTGGAGGCCAGATTAATGCCATCTAAGTAGGGTGAAAGACTGAAAAAATTATCCCGAAGAGGCTCAGGCCCAAAAACTAAAACCTCAGTCTTGTCTGTGTTCAGAATCAGAAAATTTAGGGTCATCCAGGTTTTTATGTCTTTAAAACATGCTTGGAGTCTAAGTAGCTGATTGGATTTACTCATGGACAAATATTTGTATATCAAATTTAAAAATAAGTGTGGGGTTTTTCCTTTTTAGGCAGTACCTTTTTTATGACCACCAGATGGTTTCCCCCATGGAAAAAATTGACCAGCCGCCACTGGTTCAGTCTTTTGTTCAATGGTGTGATGACCACCTTGTTATTAAGGCCAGAAAACAGAAGAGATGCTGACTGACCCCAGGTCTCTAACTTCCCGCTTTTTATTCATGACCAGAAAATAAACCAGGTCTGTTATTACAAATATCTGGGTGTTCACCTAGATAATCTGTTCAAGTGGGAAATTCATGTTAATATGTTGTGCTCTCGGCTACAGCAGAGATTGTATTTTTTAAAAAGACAGAATCTTTGGGGTTAACCAGAAGCTTATGGTTTTATTCTTTCGGGCCGTATTAGAAAGTAGCATCAGGTTTGGAATGTCGGTATGATATGGTAATCTCTCTGTGCAACTTCAATCTAAACTTAATTGCATGGTACAAAGTGCAATGAAGGTAATGGGAAGGACTGATCACCCCTCCCTGCAGTCTGTCTATGATGAGTCTGTCCTCAGACTTGCTCGGAGGGCTGTCTGACCCCACTCACATCCTCAACTCACAATACGAACTGTTACCATCTGGAAAACCGTTTAGAATCCCTGGTTGTGGACTGAACAGATTTAAAAACTCATTTGTCCCTACATCAATCAGATTGTTAAATAAAGTAGCCATATAGTTTTTTGTTATGCGCTGATGCTCTGGTCTCATTGTTGTGTCGTTTACTTGCTGGAATGCATGTGGGAATGTGCAATATGTGTGTTTATTGACTTATGTGTATTTATTAATAGGTGTTTTATGTTTTTGTATTTTATTGTGGGGTTCACATAATTTTATTGTTTGTAGTGTATTTAATTGTGGAAGAAGCTTTGTTAGCGCACAATGTCCAAGACAAATTTCCCCTTGGGGACATAAAGTATCCATCCATCCATCTGTCCGTCTGGCCATCTGTTTATCTGTCTAAACTATGGATTTGTTCAGCCTAATGAAAAGGTGGCGCTGTTCTCTGTGGCTGCAGCCTCAGACATTTCTACATGTCTGCTGTTTTCTTTTTCTTGACAGATGTACTGAAATGAAATTTCCCTTTGGGATCAATAAAGTATATCGATTGGCAGATTGATTGATGATATCTGATCTTTTCCGTGAACATGATACATCACTTCTCTTATCCAGTGTTCATATCTCGGGGGATGCAGATCCTGCCATCTGCATATTATAAGTCTCCAGGCTAGAAGAGAGCCAAACACAATGATCTTCCTCTCGTATTTGCTGAATGATGCATCCACAGGGGCCACCCCAAACAATGAGATGAATGGTGACGGGTGCACAGTTTTTTCCACAATTCCCAGAGAAATTATCAAAAATAGATTCACCAAACTATTTAACAAATTTGAAATAAATATGGATTTTTAAAAATGACAGTTTTAAATTGTCCATTAAAGTCTGAAAATCATTTTTTGCATGAATTGGATCTTCAATGCCCCCTGTCAATCAATCCAGTATGTTCGTTAGCAACTGACCATTTAGCGACAGTTTGTCCTGAAGGTGAACATCTCGTACCTGCAGAGCTGCACTCACTTTTCCTCCCACAACATTGTCGGGGTTTTGCATCACAAACTCTTTGCAGTCAGAGGTTAATAGTTAAATTAAAGGTTAATGCTTAAGTTGTGCTTTGTTTTGTGTGTAGATGTTATAACTTCTTGCTGCACAAGTTTAGTCTTTGCTATGATCCTTTAAAAGTCCTGTTTGTGGCTGAGCTCCTCGTTTATGGCCATACCACCCTGAACACGCCTGATCTCAGAAGCAAACAAACCACACCATGGTGCGTTGTTCAAGCCAAGAGCCATTGTCAGTACTGGGGGCTAAGCACCCCTAAAGGTTCGATCCTAGAATTACCCCTGCTTTTATTTATCTTTTGGTTAACTGATTTATGAGCTTTGGTCACAGAAACAGTGTCAGGGTTCAGTAAGTCTGTTGGTTTTGGTTACCTTGTCTGGACCAGGGTTCATTATGGGGACCAGATGGAAGTTAATAAAGTGTTCTAATAAAGGCAAGAATACAAACCTGTGTGTTTAACCTGTGCTGCTGCCAGAGATTTAATGAGTGTTGTTAGGAGAGACCATCATTTCTCTCCAGTTTTAACTTCTCTCCATTGGCAAATTTAGAATATAATTCAAAATCTTACTTCTAACCTACAAAGCTCTCAACAACCTAGCTCCATCTTATATTACAGATCTTAGTGTTCTATTTTCCTAACGGAGCACTTCACTCTCAGACTGCAGGTTTACTTGTGGTTCCTAGAGTTTCCAAAAGCAGAATGGAAAGAAGATCTTTCAGTTATCAGGCTTCTCTCTTGTGGAACCAACTTCCAGTTTCTGTCCATGAGACTGACACATTGTCCAGTTTGAAGACTTTCCTTTTTGATAAATCCTATAGTTAGTGTTGGCTTAGGTTTCCTGAGCTATTCCTAAGTTATGCTGCTATAGGCTTAGGCTGCTGGAGGACAAACGGACCACATTTCCTCACTCTGCTGCTGTCTTTACTCTGTATTTGTATTTGTAATTATTTCTATCTCAACATGTTTTTTTGTCTTTCCTCTTATAGAAAGTTCATCTGGACCTGCCATTCAGTGTCTGTTTCTACTTCCTGTCTTCTCAAACCCCAGCTGGTCAAAGCAGATGGCCGCTCGTCCTCAGCCTGGTTCTGCTGGAGGGTTCTTTCTTGTAAAAAGGGAGTTTTTTTTTTCCTTCCCACTGTCTCCTTTATGCTTGTTCAGGATGAGAGACTGTGATGAAATGAAGATTCAACACAATCTGATGGTCCCTTAGAAAACTTTTAGTAATCAGCCTTTTTTATGAATGTTTCTGTTCAGTGTCCTGAGATGACTTCTGTTGAGACTTGGAGTAATGTAAATAAACTGAACTGTATTTTTAATGTGCCTATTAGAAAAAAAATAATAATAAAAAAAAGTTCAGTTATTTTTTTAGAGAACTTGCCATTTCATTGGTTTTGTCAATTCGCATTTTGAAATCATGATGTGAAGTTAATATTTTATTTTAGCTGAGAAGATTAAATGTGAAAAATAACAAGAGATAGTTAGAAGATCTTCAAAACTTGTTAAAAAAATAAAATAAAGGTGCTGATACCAGTTGAATTTAGGCAGGTAAAAGCTTCAAATGTCCCTACTTGTCCAACAAGTGGCAGAACATCAACGTTTAGTGTCCTGCTGCATGTGCAACAACCCAGGTAGACACATTGTAACATTTACAAAGGTTTTCAGGACATGTATCTGTATCAGTGTTTTATTTTTAATATCTACTTTGACATGGGAACATTCACCCAAGTTCAAACACTAAAACAAAAAAACAAACAAAAAAAAAAATCACATGCAGTTGTTACATGATTCTGTGGCTCGCATTTTATTTGATCAGTTCAAACTTTACAAAAACAGTCAAAGCCAGAAGAAAACCAGTAGAACTCTCTGAATGTTGGTGGCATATATACAAAAAGCTTTTTGGATCAAAAAGATAGTAAAGTATAAGAAGAATTATGGTTATGGATAAATGTGATGGCTGATCATACGAGCACAAGAGAAACTGTGTTGATACAAAAAGCAGCTTTAACTGCATCAGGGGCACAAACAACAAAGAGAAATTCAACTTTCACTTAATTAGCAAACATTTAGCTGTTTTCTCCTGAACCCACACTGGACATGATACAAAAAATAACAATAAAAGCAATTAATCACCAAAAACAGAAAAATACAGACAAGTATAAAAATCTTTTTATATTATTTACACAAGTTTAAAATCCAAGTGTCACAACAAAACTCACATTTTTCGGAGCAAACATCAAGAAAAGCAAACAATTCAAACGGGGGACAGACAAAGGTCCAGTTCCTCATTTCATTCTGACCTGAGGGACAAACTGGGACACACAAAGTCATAAATTTACAATAAATACGTTGAATTAAAAAATGTTCAGGCACCTTATGGCTCTCAGTGATATTTTGAATTTTAAAAGAACATTGGAGTAAAAAAAAACAACTTTAAATGTTCCACTCGTGTTGTTTTTCCATGCTGAGTTACAGGGTTTGAATCATGAAGAGACGTGTGACCCTACAGGTGGGCCGAACCAACCAGTACATCAACTGGTCTGCTTTTTGAATCATCTGCAACGTTTTATCAACAATTATCAGATGAAAATCAGAGTAGACATAAAAGGGAAGAAGAGAGGCGTTTTGATTATTAAGGCATTCCTGTAATTAACATTAATATATTTTTGTTTACCGCATCAAATCAGGAAGACAAAAGTGCATTTGGATGCCGGTATCAGTTTTCTACTTAGAGCAGCAGCGATGATGTGTCATCTTCTCAGTGGTCACACAAAGGGAGGGACGTCAAATTTCAAAACATACTGGAACTCCTGAGATTTGGCATTTTGATTCAATATTTATTCCTATGCAGAATTAATCTTAGATCCTTAAACAAATAAATCAATAATTCCTTTTAAAAAAATCCTTCATCTGTTTAGTGATTTCAAAATTAACTTTATACAATCAAATTAATCAATTTGGCTTCTGGTGGAGCAACTTTTGGTACTGATGGGACTGATGCAAAAATAATAATAACTAGAGAAATTGCATTTCCTGCAAAAATTCAATGTGAACTCTTAATGCTGAAGAAGTTGCAGAAAAATCGCTTAAATTTGCTAAAACAAGCTGAATTGTAGTTGAAATTGAAGGCCTAAATTAGCAGAAAGCAAGAAGAACACATATATGCTGAATTAGGTTTAAATAAGCAGAAATGAGCACAGAAATTAGGAAATTAGCTAAAAAGCTGAAATTAGTAAAAAAAAATAAAATAAAAAAAAAACAACTGCTGAATAGTAGCTGAAAAGGCAGAAAGAAGCTTAAACTACCAGAAGGAAGTGGAAAGCACTGAAATGGGCTAAAAAACTGTGGAATTAGCTGAAAAAGTTAAAATTAGCATAAAACAGCTAAATAGTAACTGAAGTAGCAGAAAAAGCTGAAACTTGCAGAAAGAACAGAAAAAGGCATAAGCTAAAATTAGCAGTAAGAAATTAATTAGAGTGAAAATAGCACAAATTACCATGAACATTTTGAATTTATCTGAAAACAGCTGAAATTGGCTAAAATATGCTAAAAGGCTAGCTGAAAATGTAGAACTAGTTAAAACTAGCAGAAGAAAGCAGAAATAACATGTTTGCCCAGTTAGTCTGAAAGAAGCAGAAATAAGCACAATAAGTGGAAATTATCTGAAAATGGCTAAACTTAGCAAAAATACATAAATAAATAAAAAAAACCTGCTAAAAAGTAGCTAAAAAACAGAAAGAAGCTTACATTACAAGAAGGAATTAGAGAGAGCACGTTTTTGCAGAAAAACGCTGGAAAAAGTCGAAACGAGTGCAAAAAATGTGGAATTAGCTGAAAAAAACTAAAATTAGCATAAAACAGCTAAATAGTAGCTGAAATAGCAGAAATGATAAAGTGGCAGAACAAGCTGAAGTTAGCAGAAAGAAACAAATATGTTGTTAGCCGAAAGAATCTGAAAGGCGCACAAAACAGCTGAAAAACAGCTGAAATTAGCTGAAAGTAGCTAAAAAATGCACAAGGAAGCTGAACCCTAACAAATTGTGAAAGGAGCAGTAAAAGGTTGTAAACAGATCTAAAGATATGAAGGATGCAAAATGAGCTCTATTCAATTCCTATGAGGAAAAAAAATGCAAAACAGGCTAAATATTCCAAAACGCTAAAGTTGCACCAATATCAAAAGTCCTAGCAGGATTGTCCTGAAACATTTTGAATTATGATTTGTTGAAATAGATTGAAAACTGCAGGACGGGAATCGCAACAAAAAAAGCATACACAAAAAAAAAAAAAGGAACACAACAGTGTGAATGCTTCATAAACACTCACACAATAAAGTCTTCAGCTCATCTAATTACACTTGCACCTGTTGTGTAAGAAGAGTGTGCTAAATGCATACACAGACCTTTAAGGATATGCTAAAGCTTATTCTTTGGAGAAAAAAATCTACATTAGTTTTCCTATTTTTAGTATTTAACAGTGATACAGAAAGAGAAAAACAAGTTAGGTCAGCTACCTGGGAATAAAACAAGAAAGAGTACATTTACTAAAGTGCACACAAGAAAAAGTATTTTCTAAAACTCACAATAATATGATTTAGTATCTTCCTTTCAAATCTTACATAACATGAAAATATGAAGCAGAGCTGTAAAAAGAAACTTGTCAAGCTGCTAAAAGCTACAGTTACTGTCTGTTAGACTCAAAGCCCTGCTGCCAAGTCACATGGCCGTGCTCGTGTACAGCTTCCTCCTGCCTTTAGCTGCTCTGGACTTGGCACAAACAGGTGAGGCCTTGTCATTGCGATCTTGAAGCAGGTTAAAATGTGAGACTAAAGGTCCTGAAGACAAGTCCCAGTGATGGAAGGCATTCCTGATCACATGAGCCGAAGCCAGCTGGACAGTTAGCAAAGAAGGAAGTGATGATTTCAGAGGGTAACAGTAAAGTCTTTGTTTACGTGTGTCTGGTCGTCTCCTGCAAAGAAAGTTCGACAACTTTTAGATATTTGACCAAACATTTTCTTCATTGAGGACAAAAATTATGTCTTTATTTGGTCACACAGTACGGCAACATGTGGAGGTCAGAGGAGAAAAATCAAAGAGCCTCCTAAATTTATGATTTGAGTCATGTTAATGAAGCTGACATGTCCGCTCCTGAGACCGACTGTATAGGTTGTAGTTTAGTAGTTTATGTTTTAATATATGTTGTAGTTTATGTTGTAGTATTTGCTGTATATGTTGTAATTTATGTTGTAGTTTATGTTGTAGTATATGATGTAGTTTATGTTGTATATGTTGTAGTGTATGTTGTAGTATATGCTGTATATGTTGTAGTTTATGTTGTAGTACATGCTGTATATGTTGTAATTTATGTTGTAGTTTATGTTGTCACATATGCTGTATATGTTGCAATTTATGTTGTATCTGCTGTAGTACTTTGTATATGCTGAATATATTGTAGTTTATGCTGTAGTTTATGTTGTATATGATGTAGTTTATGTTGTAGTATATGTTGTAGTTTATGCTGTATATGTTGTAGTTTATGCTGTAGTATATTATGTAGTTTGTGTTGTATATGTTGTAGGTTATGTTGTACTGGTATATGTAATAGTAAATGTAGTTTCTGTTGTAGTACGTTGCATATGTTGTAGTTTATGTTGTATATCTTGTAGGTTATGTTGTGTATGTTGTAGCATATGTTGTAGTTTATGTTATACAAAGTATATGTTGTAGTATATGTTGTAGTTTATGTTGAATATGTTGTAGTTTATGTTGTATATGTTGTAGTTTATGTTGTGGTTTAAGTTGTAGTATTTGTTGTATATGTTGGAGTTTATGGTATATATGTTGTAGTTAGGGGTTGGACGAGTACATCATTTTTAAACTTGACATTAACATAATAAAGCTCGAGTAGAACTCAAGTAGTTGATAAGGTGCAAAAAAATAAAAAATAAAAACGCAAAAAAAAAAAAAAAAAAACATTGGGAGCATATCTAAAAAAGCTAACTCGGGTCCTATGGACCCGACTTAGCATGACCAGACCAATGTCCAGAGGACCAGACTTAGCTTTTTTAGATTTTTTTACCTGGATTATTGAGCATGCATCAGGGTATTGGGAGCATATATTATGCTCCTACCATTTATCATACAGCAGATAAGTCACAGGAAAACCAAAACTATTAGTTATTATTATTAAGCTGCAAAAGTGAAAGAAACATGCGGCACGTCTAAAACGAAACTAAAAACTGTGGGGCGGTCACCACCCCGCACCACCGCCTGCGGTGCTGCACATTGGATTTAATTGTATAGATAATTATGTTTATTGTTTTTTTTGATTAAGGTTTAGAGAATTTTTTTTTGCTTTTTGTTTATGAAACAAGATCAGAGGAAGCTGGTTCTGGTTCGGTTGACTGGACCCGGTGTTACACTATATTCGATGACATTCTGCAACAGTGCATGCAACACCGCCTCCTATGGTCACAATATATGGTGGTCACAGAATATGGTGTAACACCTGTTTGCAATGTGCTCCAAAATGGAAGTTGATTCATTTTCTGTTCTGTAACTGCGATGTGATGGCGTCACTACGAATACTTGACGTGAAATTTAAAAACTCTATAGATGTCCTAGGAATCGATGTGTCGATTACTCAAGTAGTCTGTTAAAGCCCTAGTTGTAGTTTGTTTCATATGTTGTAGTTTATGTTGTAGTATATGTTGTAATTTATTTTGTATATGTTGTAGTATCCCCATGACTCAAAAATGGAAGAAGCAGGTAAAAAATGATGGATGGATGGATGTTGTAGTATATGTTGTAGCTTATGTTGAAGTATGCTGTGTATGTTGTAGTATATGGTTGTTGTAGTATATGTTGTAGTTTGTTGTATATGTTGTAGTTTATGTTGTATATGTTGTAGTTTATGTTGTAGATGTTGTAGTTTATGTTGTAGATGTAGTTTAAGTTGTAGTATTTGTTGTAGGTGTTGTATCCATCCATCCATCCATTCTCTTCTGCTTATCCGGGGTCAGGTCGCGGGGGTAGTAGCCTAAGTAGGGAGACCCAGACCTCCCTCTCCCCAGCCACTTGGGCCAGCTCCTCCGGGGGAATCCCAAGGCGTTCCCAGGCCAGTTGAGAAACATAGTCCCTCCAGCGTTTCCTGGGTCTTCCTCTAGGTCTCCTCCTGGTGGGACATGCCCGGAACACCTCACCAGGGAGGCGTCCAGGAGGCATCCTAACCAGATGCTTGAGCCACCTCAACTGGCTCCTCTCGATGTGGAGAAGCAGCGGCTCTACTCTGAGTCCCTCCTGGATGACCAAGCTTTTCACCCTATCTCTAAGGGAGGTGACGACCGCACCTACACGCCGAGTGACGACCACAGCAACATGCCAGGTGACGACCGCACCCACGCGCCGAGTGATGACCACAGGAACACGCCAGGTGACAACCGCACCCACGTGCCAAGTGACGACCACAGCAACACGCCAGGTGACAACCGCACCCACGCGCCGAGTCACGACCACAGCAACACGCCAGGTGACGACCGCACCCACGCGCCAAGTCACAACCGCGCTGCACGCAGTGACGGCAGCTGCCATGCACTGGTGAACCGAGTGCTGCAGCTCGTCGAGGAGTCGGGCCGCCGCAATGTGTCTCTGACTATCAGCGGAGGAGTCTAGTCGGGCTCCGTGAAGGGAATCTCCAAGAGCTGCTGCCGCCGGGACGATTTGGGTGAGCCATGCAGAGCAAGTAAAAGGGTTGGAGTCCGGAGAAATAAACACAGACAACATGGAGAAGATTAAAAAAATCTGTCAATTTCATGAGTGCTGAACTGTCAGAGCTGGCTAAACGTCAAAAACTATTGATCAGTTTAGTTGAGGAGGTTAAACAGCTGAAAGTCGCACTGAGAGAAAGAGATGTTAAAATTTCTGAACTTGAGAGAAAGGTGGATGAACTAGAACAATACACATGAAGGGAGGATTTATTAATCACTGGACTTGAGGTGAAACTCAGAAACTATGCTCGAGCAGTGGCAGGTGGGGACAACTCAGAAGATGCTCCTCAGGAACAACTGATCACGTTGGAGCAAAAAGTGGTGACTTTTTTTGAACGAAAGGGACATTGATATCACACCTAAGACCATATCAACTTGCCACACCTTACCAACTAAATCAGATAAGAATAAACCACCCATTGTCATCAAGTTCATCAGTAGAAAAGCAAGAAACAA
>JARVGS010000548.1:28779428-28794108 GCA_031762315.1 Hypsolebias antenori
CTTTTGGGCATTGTTCGCTCCTGCCTTCATAATCTGTTATACATTTAATGCCCCTCCCCATACTCCATGGGTCTTGTGAGGTGAAATGAACCTCAATCCTCTGTGCATATGTGAACTTGGCCCTTTTAATGCCAGCAACCAGCTCTATTCTAGTCCTTCTCAGCTCCTCTGAGTTTCCAGACCTGAAGGCTATGTTCTTAAAAGTTGTGCTCTGTGTAGTTACAACTCTAGTCGTTGCTTTGCTAGTTACGGTTTTTCTGGTTCGTGTTTAACTTGTTGGTGGTTTTGTTGTTGGAGTCTTACTCATATTTTCAGCTAGTGTTGTGTTCAAGACCACCTAATCCGAGACCAAGTCAAGACCAAGACCAGAGTGTACCGAGACCGAGACAAGACCAAGACTTTTAGGGTCCGAGACCATATCGAGACCAAGACCGAGGAGGGCGAGACCAAGTCGAGACCAAGACCTCAAATAAAATAAATAAAATATAAAATTTTGTTTAAATATTTTTAAATAAAAGTTACATACTTTTTATTAAATTTTATTTTTAGTTTTTATAAAAGTTACAGCACAGTGGTGCAACTGCTGCGGCCTCTCAGCGAGAAGGTTGTCAGTTCAAATCCTAGTCCGGGGGCCGTTCTGGATGGAGTTTGCATGTCCTCTCCATGCATACATGGGTTTTCTCCAGGTACTCCAGTTTCCTCCAACAGACCAAAATTGCTTGTTAGGCTAATTGGTAACGCTAAATTGTCCCTAGGTGTGAGTGAGAGCGTGGAAGTTTGTTTGTCTTGTTTGTCTCTATGTGGCCCTGTGATGGACTGGAGACATGTCCAGGGTGTTCATTCATTCATTCATTCAACCTTTATTTAAGCAGATAAGTCACACTGAGCCTCAAAGACTCATTTACAAGTGAGATCTGTTGTACCCCACCCCTCCACAGAGGTTGCTGGACATGCGCACCAACGATCCCTGTGATCCAAAATGGAAGAAGCGGGTAAAAGATAATGGATGGAAGTTACATACTTGCTTTTGAATGAATATAACTGCTGGTGAAGATTCTCAGTCTTTTACACATTTTCAAAGCTACATAACAAAAAAATCAGACATTCAGTGGCCTAACTTCACGTGATTCAACAATAAAATTATACAACTGTTAAATTGGAAGCAGTTTCATCAAATGCCGAGCCTTAAAAAACTGCAGTGGTAAAACACTCTTCATAAGTCTGAACTCAAGACCAAGATAACCATATAGTTGCACAGCGGTTTCAATAAAGTAGTAGATATACTGTACACCTAAAAAGTTACATAAATGGATATTAGTTTCAATACAAGTATATTATTTGTGATTTAAATAGGCAAATTTTATAACTGATGATATGGCAGACTTCTCCTGCGTCCAGACAATCACTTCTCATTTTCGTGGAGTGACGAGTGTTGCCAGATAAGAATTGAGGTTTTCCAGCCCAAAAATCTGTTAAAAACCGTCACATCAGATAAAAATCTGCCCAATCAGTATATTGTGACAGTATATTTATTGTTTGAACATGAACGTACATCAGTACAAGCCAAAATGCAAAAATCCAACAAAAATCTCCCCAGTGTTCCCAACAAAATCAGTATGAAAACTGCCCAACTGGCAGTAAACCACCCAATCTGGCCGCACTGGGAGTGACGCGTGCGAGTGAAAGAAGGTGGGCGTGACTGCGGTAACAAAAACATGTATTTAGTAATGAGTCACGTTATCGCTTGGATTTGAACCAGTAAGTTTTGCATCAAATAAAAATAAAGTTGTTAACAAATAAACTGGACAATATTCTGGCAGTTTAGTGATATTTCCACAGTTGTGGTCTTGACTGGTCTTCAAATAAAATCCTGAGTCCTCAATGTCCAAGACCGAGACAAGACCAAGACCAAATGCGGTCGAGTCCAAGACAAGACCAAGACCATCAAAAGTGGTCTCAAGAGCAAGACCGGTCTCGAGTACTAAAACACTAGTTTCAGCTGTAGTTGCAGAGTTTTCCACTGCTGCAGTTGTAGGGGTTACAGCTGCTGTAGTTGTAAATGTTAAGTTTGGAAGCATAAGAACTGCTTTGGTTTTTACAGTAGTAGTTAAATTTTCAGCTGGAGTTGGTTTGGTAGCGTCAGGATATAGTTTTGCTGGTGGTTGTTCACTTAGTGGTCAGTATAATCTTTGGTCTAATAGTAGTTGTTTTTGTTATGGTGCCAAGAGTCACTGTGTCATTAACGTTACTTCTGATTGTTTTATTTTAGAGATCGTCTCCAGTATCCACTCTAAATTGTAGTATGAATGTATTTTCTTTCTTAACTTAAAATGTTTTACACTGCAGTTAGTTTGATTTAGTGTGTTAGAACATGTAAGAGTTATTCATAATATTGGTAAGCTACTAATGAAATGTTTTAGTTGTGTCATTCTCAACTCAGGCTTGGCGACTTGTCCCTAATTCTGGCAGCTGCCTTGGCAATTGCTCTGGAGATTGGTCGACGTGTGTTGGGCTGTCTTTGGTTGTCTTCACCTCCATAACAAAACAATCATCAGACTTAGCATTTTCTGCCTTTTTCTTAGCATCATGTTCAATGTTTATCTTTGAAGCAACACTCTGCCTTGGGTTCTGTCTTGAACTTTTGTGCAGTGATTGAGGTGGAACCATGTTGAGTTTCCCTTGACTTGAACAGCTGTCGGTATAGAACTGTAACACTAGACCAGCTCTTTACCCTCACTAGGATCCTCAAGGGTTCAAGGGAGTTTGCCCATGCAATCTATTTGTGTTTTCTGGATTTGGAAAAGGTATTTGACTGTGTTCCTCAGGGCACACTGTGGTGGGGTGCTCCATGAGTATGGGATTGGGGGCCCGTTGTTACAGGTTGTTCAGTCTCTATACCAGTGGTGTGTGAGTTGGTTCGCATTGCCGGTAGTAAATCCGACCCTTCAGGGTGGAACTTGGACTCCATCAATTCTATTCATAGCTTTTATGGATTTAATTTCTCGATACAGCCAGGGTGCGGCTGGTGTCCGGTTCTCAGAATTCCATCCCTGCTATTTGTAGGTGATGTAGTCCTGCTGGCATCATCATGCCATGACCTTCAGCTCTCACTGGAGCGGTTCACAGCCGAGTGTGAAACGGCTGGGTTGAGAATCAGCACCTCCAAATCTGAGGCCATGGTCCTCAGTCGGAAAAGTGTGGATTGCTCTCTCTAGGTTGGGAGGAGGTTCTGCCTAAAGCTGAGTTCAAGCATCTTTTGTTCATGGGTGAGGGAAGAATAGAGTGTGAGACTGACAGATGGATTGGTGCAGCATCTTTAGTATTGTGGACTCTGTGTCAATCCTTTGTGGTGAACAAGGGGCTGGTAAAGGTGGAACTCTCTGTTTACCAGTCAGTCTACTTTCCTATCCTCACCTATGGCCACAAACACTGGGTAGTGACAGAAAGAATGAGATCACAGATAGAGGTAGTTGAAATCAGTTTTCTCAACAGGGTAGCTGGACTTTCTCTTAGAGACTGGGTGAGAAGTTCAATTTTCCAGGAGAGACTGAGAGAAGAATTGCTGCTCCTCCACATCATAAGGAGCCAGTTGAGGTGTTTTGGGCATCTGCTAAGGATACTCCCTGGTGGTCTCTTTAAGGAGATCATGCACCTTACCGGTCATTCTGGTAAGGAGGTTCGAGCATGTCCAACTGGGAGGAGACCCCAGGGAAGACCGAGGACACACTAGAGAGAATATGTCTCTCGGTTGGCCTGGGAATGCCTTGGAGTCCTCCCAAAAGAGCTGGAAGAGGTGGCTGTGGAAAGAGATGTCTAGGCCTCCTTGCTCACGTTGCTGCCCCCATGACCCGACCAGAACAAGTGCAAGATAATGGATGGATGGATGGATGGATGAATGGATGGATGGATGGATGGATGGATGGATGTGTATCCTCAATTTAATTTATTTGTAAAGTGCCAATCTACAACAAAAGTCTTTTTTTTAAGAACTCAAAGAAATATCAATTAAAATATACAATTCTCCAGCCTAGAAGTCATACATGCATGGACCAGTTTTTCTGCATCATTTTGCCACATGATGTTGCTCATTGTACATGTATTAATATTGCACAGGAGGAAAATAGTGGCCCTAGTTAGATTTTACTTATGGGAGATCAAAGACATAATCCCAAAATAGCACAAAGATTTTAACACAAGCAGCAAGGGGTCAAGTTAAGTTCCTAGGTTTGTTCTTTTTGCTCAGGTCCAAAAACCACAACCTCTACCTTGTCTGAGTTAAAAAAAATGTCATCCAGGTTTTAATATCTCTTAAGCTAAGCAAGCTTCGTCTCTAAACAACTGGTTAGATTCTTCAAGCTTTATGAATAAATGTGTCTGTATCATCAGAAAACATTCATTATCTGTAACTGCTTTGACATCTCTGGGTCATGGGGGGTCACTGATGCTCATGTCCAGCATCAGCAATCATGGTGCGAGCAGTGGGGTACAGCCTGGACAGGTTGCAAGTCCACCACAACGCCACGTAAAGACAGTGACAAACAAAACAAGCAACCATTCACTCTCTCACTCACACCAAGGGACAATTTAGAGTTACCAATCAGCCTAACATGCAGGTTTTTGGTCTGTGGGAGGAAACCAAAATACCTGGAGAAAACCACACATGCACAGAGAAAATATGTAATTTCCATTTAGAAAGATCATCAGCCAGGATTTGATTTGGCAACCATCTTGCAGAGAGGCAATAGCTCTGTCAATTACACCTCGATGCTAGCCTCCATCCACAGCAGTGGACATTTTAATGGACAAAAAACTTAAACTAACTTACAACTTTGTTCTTTAATTAATTTTATTTTCCCGTGATGTCATACAAAGAAGCAGAGTGTTTATTATTCTGTAAAATAAATCCACAGTTAAGTTTCAATAACTCCAACCTGTCAAACATTTTCAAAGGGATCGCATCATCTGGGCTTCCCCACATTGTTTAAAGGCACACTAATCTTCATGTATGTAAATTTGTGATGTTGAAGAAATAAATACATTTAAAAGATCTTTGAAAAAATTCTCAATTCATTATTTAGGCATGAAACAAATAAAAATATTTTGTGAATCCCGTATTTTAGGTTAGGCCAATTCTAGCTGACCTAAAACAGGGAATGTTTTGTCTAATTTAATGTCAGACATCATCAACAACAACAATATTTTGTGCATTTTTATACAGTGAATATAAACCTCTAGTTTCAAGATAAACAAGAAACAGTTTGATCAAATAAAACAGAATGTGAGAAATATTCAAAGAATACAAGTGAAACCTTCACACAGCATCTAACATAATGCTCAGATATCAAACATATTAATATTAGTTTTGCAACAAGGCATAAACAAGTGAAATAAAAGTGCAGAAAAGAAGAATACAAGAACTATAAAAAAAATCAACTAATGCATTTTATTTTTTTGTATTTTTACTATATTATTTGAGTAATGAGTTATATTTCATCCCAGAAAAGTACATTTTCAGTCATTATGGTTGTCTTGATCACAGCTGTCATGACTATTTTGTGAAACTTTTGTTCAGAAACTTCAAAGTGGCGAAACTCCCAGACTTACAAGTCTTTATTCACAGCTTTGATTTGTTACGCTTTGACAACTGAACTGCAACATGCAGCATCAGAGTGCGCTTAGGGAATTGTCTGTTTTTACACATGAGCGAGATTGTTTTAAAAAATTGCAGAGGATTAAGTCTACACCGTTCTCACGCATGCCACAAACAACAAGAGATTCTCAGCTTTTTACAACTTGGTGCAAATCAAAAAACATATTTGTTTATTCTTGTGTATGTCATCTGAAAGAAGGACAGACTACAATATGCTGAAGTGCTCATAGAAAATGTTTAGAACTTTGTTTAAATGAGGTGCAGTTCTGTTATTTTAGCTAAATTAATTAGCTACATGCAAGTAAATTGTCAAAAAATACCAAGTGCTGTGAAAAATGATCAAATCACTTCTCTTTGAGGACATTCTTTCAGTTATCAATTTTGTGTAAGCTATATAGTAAATAAATCACAGGCAACTTTCCTCAATTACAACCTTCTGGCTTTAAGAAACAATACAAATAAAGAAATATAATTGTAAGGGCAGCACGGTGGCACAGTTGGTAGAGCTGCCACCTCTCAGTGAGCAGGTTACACCATTCGAATCCTGGTCCAGGGGCCTTTCTGGGTATAGTGTGCATGTTGTCTTTGTGCATACAGTATGTGGGTTTTCTCCCGGTACTCTGGTTTCCTCCCACAGACCAAAAACATGCATGTTAGGCTGACTGGTAACTCTAAATTGTCTCTAGTTGTGAGTGAGAGAGTGAATGGTTGTTTGTCTCATTTGTCGCTATGTGTCCCTGTGATGGACTGGAGACAGTGACTGCTGGACATGGGCACCAGTGACCCTCTCGACCCAAAAAGGAAGAAGCAGGTAAAGATGATGGATAGATGGAACAAATATCCATTTGTTGGATTTGAATGTGTCCCGATTTAATCCTAAATAAACTGCAGTCCTGTCCAGGGCTGGTTCTGTTCTCACAGATAAAAACAACTGGGACACTGGCTAAAATCTCATCAAAGTATTAGTGAAAAAAATCCACTGCTTTCAATTCTGGCCTGATTATTATTATTCATAGATTAATAATCCAGAACATCCACTGCTCAGTTTGTCTGAGTGAATCCAGCTGCATGTAGAACAACACAAGTCCAAACAGAGCTTCCTCTCTGTGTTTGGAACCACCAGGGGTCGCTGTGCATCAAAGGAGCACGCCTACCTTTGGAGGAGAGGGAGGTTTTGGAGAGGTTGAGGAGGCGCAAGCCCTTGTTGAGGCGACAGATCTGTTGAATCAGGTTGGCAACTCCTAAAAAGACACAAGAGCAGGAGTCAAAAACCATGAGGTGCTCCGAGTCCTGGTGCTGAAAACATGACCAAACACAGCAGAGGAGGATGGACTGGGTTTCTTTAAACACAGCGTCGGGTTTCATTCTGACCAAATGAAAAATGGCAGACGGAAAATGAATGTGATCAAAAATCACACACAGTACAAACGCTTTACATTTTTTCACATTATTAGGATTTGATGCACATTTTCTCATAAAATTCTTGCACACAGATAGGAATCTGGTGGTCTCACATGATTGGGTCCCTGGTGTATTGTCACCCCCCATTTATGGAAGTAATGAGCTGTTTCCAGAGCTTGAAGTCTCATAGAAACTATGTCAACAATTGTTACAGAACAGCGGTACTGTATTTATTTATGTCTCTGTTATATTTAAATGGATAAGAAATATGAAAAAAAAATTGTCTTTAATCATTCCAAATTTTTAAGCTGTCAATTGTTTTCATCTTCAGAGCTCCAGTCTGTCTGGCAGGATGCTGAGCTGAAGCTTTGAGCTGATTCATGGTTTGTCATATGGACTTTGTCTGGCGTGGTCCGGTCCGTCTGTGTATGTGCGAGAACATTAAGACTTCTAATCAGCTTTTCACACTTTTTTAAATTATTTTCTAAGAAGTTTGAGCACCCAAATGGAAGTCAACACAAAGCTTATTTTTAAATGTATCCAACTCACAAGATGAACCGGACGGTATTTCTAGTTCCCCTCTTCGCCCCACAACGGGGACAAAAAACTTCCAACAGAGGTTCATAGAGACACATATCATATGTTTGAAGGACAAATATACCTTTAAAGAGTTGACTGTTAAAACATGTTTGAGGCTGCTCTTATTCTGTAGCTGTACTGTAATTAAAACCAAAAGTCTGCACTCTGTCAGGTTAGATGAACACACATCCACATGCTGGGGGCTGATTAGTGTGAGTGCAAATAATCTAATGATGGAAGGAGAAGTGACAAGTGGTAGAAATCAGCTAATGAGAGAAGCAAAGCCTGACCCTGATGTAAAGAAACAAAGCTCAAACTCCTCAGTCTGCCACTGTTTAGCACAGATTTTAGCTAGACTGTTTTTGTGCATGCACAGATGTGTTAAAACTGATGAAAAATGCCTTTCTGCCCACAAAGATCCTTTAGTCATGTGACAAGAAAGACAGACAAGAGACAAAGAAAAATGAAAGAACAGGAATGAAGGTTAGCAAGGACAGACTGATTCTGAACTCTGAAAGCAAACAAAGACACTCTCAAGCAGCAGAAGAATCACAGTAGCCTGGATAGAGATGGCACTGGGAGGCAGACAGCATTCAGAGAGCATTCAGAGAGCATTCAGAGAGCATTCAGAAAGCGTTCAGAAAGTGTTCAGAGAGCATTCAGAGAGCATTCAGAGAGCCTTCAGAGAGCCTTCAGAGAGCATTCATGGAACATTCCGGGAACATTCCTGGAGCATTCCGGGAGCATTCAGAGAACGTTCAGAGAGCGTTCAGAGAGTCTTCAGAGAGCGTTCAGAGAGTCTTCAGAGAGCGTTCAGAGAGCGTTGAGACCATTCAGAGAGTGTTCAGAAAGGATTCAGAGAGGATTCAGAGAGCATTCAGAGAATGTTCAGAGAACATTCAGAGCACTCAGAGAGTGTTCAGAGAGCATTCCGGGAACATTCCTGGAACATTCCTGGAGCGTTCCTGGAGCGTTCCGGGAGCATTCAGGGCACATTCAGAGAATGTTTTCAGAGAGCATTCAGAGAGCATTCATAGAACATTCAGAGAGCCTTCAGAGAAAGTTCAGAGAGCATTCCGGGAACATTCCTAGAGCGTTCCGGGAGCATTAAGAGCGCATTCAGAGAACGTTCAGAGAGCTTTCAGAGAGCTTTCAGAGTGCATTCAGAGAGTGTTCAGAGAGCATTCAGGAGCATTCAGAGAGTGTTCAGAGACCGTTCAGAGAGTGTTCAGAAAGGATTCAGAGAGGATTCAGAAAGCATTCAAAGAGCGTTCAGAGAGCATTCAGAGAATGTTCAGAGAACGTTCAGAAAGCATTCAGAGCATTCCGAGAGTGTTCAGATTGCATTCAGAGAGCATTCCGGGAACATTCCTGGAACATTCCTGGAGCGTTCCGGGAGCATTCAAGGCACATTCAGAGAACGCATTCAGAGAGCATTCAGAGGGTGTTCAGAGAGCATTCAGAGAGCATTCAGGGAGCGTTCAGAGAGCATTCAGGGAGCGTTCAGAGAGCATTCAGACAGCATTCAGGGAGTGTTCAGAGAGCATTCAGCGAGTGTTCAGAGGGCGTTCAGAGAGCATTCAGAAAGGATTCAGAGAGCGTTCAGACAGCATTCAGAGACCATTCCGGGAGTGTTCCGGGAGTGTTCAAAGAACATTCAGAGAGTGTTCAGAGAGCATTTAGAAAGCATTCAGAGAGCGTTCTGGGAGTGTTCCAGGACTGTTCAGAGAGCATTCAGAGAGTGTTTCGGGAGTGGTCCGGGAGTGTTCAGAGAGCATTCAGAGAGCGTTCAGAGAGCTTTCAGAGAGTGTTGAGAGGATTCAGAGAACGTTCAGAAAACATTCAGAGGATTCAGAGAGGATTCAGAGAGGATTCAGAGAATGTTCAGAGAATGTTCAGAGAGCATTCAGAGCGTTCAGAGAGCATTCAGAGAGTTTTCAGAGAGCATTCCGAGAGCGTTCAGAGAGCGTATCGGGAGTGGTCCGGGAGTGTTCAGAGAGCATTCAGAGAGTGTTCAGAGAGTTTTCAGAGAGTGTTGAGAGGATTCAGAGAACGTTCAGAGAACATTCAGAGAGGATTCAGAGAATATTCAGAGAATGTTCAGAGAGCATTCAGAGAGCATTCAGAGAGTGTTCAGAGAGTGTTCAGAGAGCATTCAGAGAGCATTCCGAGAGCGTTCTGAGAGCATTCCGAGAGCGTTTCGGGAGTGGTCCAGGAGTGTTCAGAGAGCATTCAGAGAGTGTTCAGAGAGCTTTCAGAGAGTGTTGAGAGGTTCAGAGAACGTTCAGAAAACATTCAGAGAGGACTGAGAGAGGATTCAGAGAGGATTCAGAGAATGTTCAGAGAATGTTCAGAGAGTGTTCAGAGAGCATTTCGAGTGCATTCAGAGAGCGTTCCGGGAGCGTTCAGAGAGTCGGTACCTTGGTTATCTAGGGTGTTATGAGCCAGATTGAGCGAGTGGATCACGGAGGCCGGGTTCTCTGAAAGAGCCGACGCCATCTTCTGCGGGAAATCCCTGAAGAACATGAGAAGGAGAAATGGGATTTTTAGCCATTCTATTTTCTGTACTGGGATCATAAACTGAATGGATCTGCCAACTTTGTTGTCCTTATGTCACCATATTTCATCCACAAGTTCAAATATGTTAAAACTTTCATTTAGTTTTCTAAACCTTTTGGCTAATATCAAGGTTCATGATTCTGGACTCTCTCACTGGTACATTTTCATGTTTAAATCACTTCTTGGTCTGCTGCCTTCATACATCTCCTACATGTCTCTGCATGAGTGCAGCTACAGCGTGCACTCTCAGGACATTATCACCTGCAGTATCCCCTCTGTGCAGACTGAACTAGGCAAAAGGGCCTTCTCCCACTCCGCTCCTGTTTCCTGGAATATCTTGCAAAAAAATCTGAAGATCTCGACCTTGAGCTCTCTAAGTGGCTTTAAACATCTGCTAAATTCATGGCAAAAACCAACGCAGACATGTTCCTGTTTTTAGTCTTCTACAATCACCTTACAATCTACCTGTTTTTGTTTTGCTTTTTTAGTACCATTTTCTTTCATTTGTTATTCTCAATTTCTGTGCTTTCTTTTATGATTGTCTATTGTTGTCATCACTCTTTGTTCAAATCAGATCTCTCTTGTAAATGAGTCCCCGAGGCTCAATGGGATTAACTTGAAGAAATAAAGGTTGAATGAATGCTCTGATCCAGATTTAAAAAATCCAACAAATTAGTCAGGTCCTCTGGACAGTTTCTTTTTGTTGAAATGTTTCGTCTTTCATCCAAAAGACTTCCTCAGTCTGAGGAGCCACAACAAGCCCAGTCTTGTAAATAGCACCGTCATATATTGGGTCAACCAGTTTGATGGTGATAAGATGGTTTCTGGAGTCTGTTCTCTCCCCTGCCGACTCGTTTGAGGTCGTCATGGCCAAAATGGTTCAAAATATCAAAGTTCATGCTCAACAATGCAGGTAGAAAAAAACAACAACGTTAAGTCAGGTCAAGTCATCTGAGCACAATCAAACTGGTGACCCTCTATGTGAAGGTGTTATTTATAAGACTGAGGTTGCTGTGGCTCCTCAGACAATGAAGTCTTTTGGATGAAAGACTAAACATTTCAACAAAAATAAACTATCCAGAGGACCTGACTTAACTCTGTTGGACTTTTAGCTAATGTTTGTTCAGTAAAATGTTATATGTATTGAGACAATATTAAATGTGTTGTTCCTGTGCATATAAACATACAAAGTTTTTTTTATTACTTGATGCTCCGATTTCTTCTCCGTCCATTTCCAGCCAAGCCAATCCCTGGATTGTGTTGCTTTCCACATGAGAGGAATTATGGCTCAACCTATTTCCAGTTTCAATCACTTCAGTAAACACAAACAGCGCGCAGAGTTGCTCTCATGAACCCATTTACAGCCGAAGTTAGGATTTCTGAAGCAAAGCCTGACCCAAACTGCAAATAGACAGAACTTGCTGCTCAGCACAGCAGCTGAAGATCTGCAGGGCTATAAAAAACAGCTATAGATGGAATATTGGACCTGCATTTGTCTGCTGGCCAAAGACTCAGCTCTGAATGAATACTAATGCTCGTCCACATCTGCCGGCTGCCAAAGTTTCTGTATGATCATTCAGCTAAAAATGCCATAACAAATCAATTATACAACTGCTTCAAAGAATTCCTCCAGGCCCATCGGAATGCATAAACCCACTTTTATGACCACTGTTTGTCATCTAGGTTTTTGTTTCCCTTTTAAAGTTTTTACCATGAACATACACACACAGTATACAGAGTATATACCTCACAGGAAGTCCATTACCATTGGTCAGTGCTTAATTTGTAAACAAAATGATGCTGGAATGCAAATGGGTGGTGGTGGTGGTGGTGGTGGTGGTGGTGAGGGTCCTGGGGGTCCTCCTCCAGAAATTTTTGTATAAAGTAGATGCCATTTCCTGTATTCTGGTGTATTTGAAGGGTTGTTAAACATCTACGTTTATCTACATATGTTATCTACATACAGTTGATTCAATACCTATTTTAGCGAGCAACAAGAAGTAGCCTGACCAACAGCTCCCCTCATATGAATAGAGGATGCGCTCCCGCATCAAACCAAACCTGATTGTTACTTTACAAGACATGGATAGCAGGTCTGCTTGGCCTTGAACTGGATATCTGTTCAGATCGTTGGGCATCCCTCACTTGATGGTTCCAAGCCCAACTCTTATTTGCTCAATTCACTGTCCTCCTCATCGTTGTCCTCCTCTACATGTAAAAAACCCCAGGCACCTCCTCAGGCTGTTCGTGGCGGCTCTCTGTGGGCTCCTGCCCAGGTACGACAGCCTGGTTAGCTCGGCTCTCACTCCCACCACTCACACCTGCTCCAGTATCTCCATCGCCACTGGCTTCATGTGCTTCAGTTCTCTGTTGTTTACTTGTACAATGAGAAGACTGTTTTAAAATTAAAGTAAATTGTACAGTCTTTTTGACATTTTGATCACTGTTATTTTGACAAATTGGTGCCGTTGTTTTGATACGTGCTGTATGTAATGTGATTACTCAAACATTTCTCTCGTATTTTTAATGAATAATCAAAATTTTATTAATGACACAAACTGTAAAACTGATTTGCAATTTAGTTGTGCTGTTTAATTATATTTTTGTGATTTTAATTAAATTACCCATGAATGAACTTTTAGAGGCAGAGATTTTTTTTTAAGGATAAAAGCATAAATGCTAACTTGAAGGGCAGCACGTAAGTGCCTGTTATGTTTAAAACGAATGTGTATATCATTATTTTCAAATTACATGTCCGATATAGGTTTGACTCATTCAAGACAGTCACATTTGTTCATAACTTTATTATTAGTAAGCCTGAAAGTTACCAGATCCAAGCAAACTATTACCGGAATGCACCCTGTCAAAATAAGAGAGTTCGTGGATCCTGTTCTGGTAGGATCCAGATCAAATTACCCGCTGCCATTGGTCTGTTCCAAAACCAGCTTAAGTTTCTGTGTTAAGGTGTCCATGGGTCCTCCTGACTGTAGAACATCTTTATGATTTACAGAGCAGTAAAGAAAGGGTCCAGCTAATTCACATATGGTCAAAATGTGGTCCGAGGGCCACAAGTGGTCTTTGGGCAATCTTAATCTACTGTACTCCTTTAAAGCAATAATTCAGATCTTCTGAAGTGGTTTTATCATAAACCACTAGAGGGCCCTCTGGTCACATGACCTTGTGATACACTGCAGTTATGGCGGCCATTACGAAAACAGTCAAACATTTTATGAAACTGTAAAAATACCAGAAAGCAGTGTGTGCTGCGGACGTAGCAACAGAAGAGATAGAAAAAGTCTCCTTTCAGTCAGCAGATTTGATCTTCTTTACCTCGATGTGAATGTGATCTGACCAGAACTGAAGCTAATAATGGACCCTTTTAAAAGTAGCCTATAACGCCAATATAAATTATTGATTTGGCTCGTAGATCATAGCTTCTGAGGCAGATATAGTATTGCTGATCTGTACAGATGGAATCATGCTACAGCTTAGCAAAAATTATTAAACAGTCCAAACTACTGTTTCCTCCAGTTGTCATCATATTTACACCATGGTGACTGACTTCAGGTCATGTTCGATCAATATTAGTTAGACCAAATATATTTTCCTTCTATAAATAACATTGAGCATATAAATAGAAATAAATAAACATTAATCATGAATTATATGAAGTTAGGGTAAGGATGTTTGACAATTTGTGACAGATTTCCATTTGGGCTCGTTGTTAATTAAACAGCTGTTTTGTTGGCTGTGAGCCTGTTTTGGATGCTATCTTAGCTTCTCCATGATGGAAACAATGGGTGGGATGGGCAATGAGCACTCTAGCCCTTTTAGAGAACTCTGTTTTATGGAAAGGTTAGGAGCCATTAACATCATCCCTGTTGTAGATATCTCTTCGAAGAACATCCGTTTGGAGAAATCTTCATCAGGTCTGACTGGACTGTTGAACTAATGGCTACCATGAGTGAAGATTAGTTCTCAGTGGATTTCTGCGTTCTTAAAACAACTCCCGTTTCAAAAGCTTGATAGTGATTTATGAGAATGCTGTTTTAATGTCAACATTGTTCTAAATGGTATAGTTCATGGAAGTTTCAGCAAAAATAACATGATAATTTGTTGCAGCTACATTAATGTCCTCAAGAAGAAATAACATTAGTTGAAATAAAAACAATGACAACAAGCATTAATATATTAACCTTAAAGCCCCCAGTATAGCTCTGCGTACGGCTGTACGCTGCTCTACGCCGTACAAACGCAGAGGCAGATGCGTATGTACGGCGTAGCATGCACGCGCAAAGCTCAATTTTTACGACCGCGTACGCAAGCGCGGTGTCGCACAATAAACTCCCCGGTGACGGACTGTTTTGTATGTGACACCATTGTATTAAATTCCTCCTTCTTCATCCCTGATATGGACTTTTTTTTTTTTTTTTTTGCCAAAAGTAAACTGATCGCTTCCTCCTCCATTTACTCCATGAATGAAATTTTGTG
>JARVGS010000548.1:28889649-28899705 GCA_031762315.1 Hypsolebias antenori
TTCAGTCTGAGGTGCTGTACTGAGCTGAATACAGCACCTCAGACTGAAGAAGTCTTTCGGATGAAAGAAGAAACGTTTCTACATTTTTTTTGTTAGTTTTTTTTCAATGCCCAGAGGACCAGACTTAATTTTTTTAGATTTAAATATAATGTTTTTGTAGAATCTGGTTCATCAGATTTAATTCAGTTCAGTTTATTTATATAACGCCAAGTCACAACAGAAGTCGTCTCAGGGTACCAGACATATTCATATTTAAAAATAATAATTTAACATTATTTATCTGAGGAGCAGACTGCTTTGAGTTTAACTCATCTCAGAACTCTCCTTAGCAGGACTTGGGTTCTGGACACGCCTCCAGAATCGGTCCTGAAGTGCAGGTGCAAATCCAGACCGAGCTGAGCCATGCTGAGCAGAGTTGAGGCTGATTAGGAGCAGTGCAAATGGGGCACAAGACAACCCTAACTATAGGATTTATTCAAAAGAAAAAACTTAAGATTGTGGTTGTGGACCACAGCCCCTTGTGATCACTTCTATTTTACAGCAATTTTTTTCCCAAATTGAAATTAAAACACTTGAATATACATTTGAAACTGTTTCTAAAATTTAATTGGTTACATCTATATGATGATTGCCAACTCATATTTAAACCTTTCTGTTAAATGAAGCAAATTTGAACTGAAATGATGTGACACAGATGTGCAAACACAATCGCAAGTACTATTTTTCTAATAAATTAAATAAGCATCTGTCCCCAGATGTTTTTTTTTTTTTTTTCTCTGTGTTGTGTTTGCTCGATTTTCTACCTGATTTGATAAAAGCACATTTTGGATACCCATATGTTTAGAGAGTTTTTGTTTGTTTTTATGTTTCTGTTTCTCTCCAAGGCAGCACGGTGGCACAGTTGGTAGAGCTGCCACCTCTCAGCAAGAAGGTTGCTGGTTCAAATCCCAGCCCAGGACCTAGTTGGAGTTTGCATATTTTCTCCGTGCTGCGTGGGTTTTCTACAGGTACTCTAGTTTCCTCCTGCAGACTAAAAACATGCATTTTAGACTGATTGGTAACTAAATTGTCCCTAGGTGTGAGTGAGAGAATGAATGGTTGTCTCATTTGTCTTAAGTGTCCCTGTGATGGACTGGAGACCTGTCCAGGGTGTACCACACCCCTCATACAGTGACTGCTGGATATGGGCACCAGTGACCACCGTGACCTGAAAAGGAAGAAGCGGGTAAAGATAATGGATAGATGGACATTACTTTTCCATACTCTCTGTCTTTATGGGAACATGTCTGGCCCAACAGTGAAGAGGTCCAATGATAGAAAGTTTGTGTTCCAATACAACACCGGAGATTTCTGCACTCTCAACCAATACCAAATAAAATATATATAATTTTTTGAAAGGATGCAAACCTGTGATTGCATGTTGACTCTACGAGAAAACCTCGCTCTGGTAAAGAAGTCCAAGTGTTTTAATGAATGATTGTCACAGTGTTAAAAAAAAAAAAAAAAGAAATGCCAAGTTTTTGTTGAGGTTTAAGTTCAAATGAAAAAGAAGAGCTGCGGTGCTCCAAATGATGTACTGAAGATGTGTTGTCATGGAAACTGAGTGAGACAAATGTTGATGTAAAATCTGGGGTTAACAATGAAATGTCAAGCTTAAATTGGAAAACAGTTTAACAGCTTAACATCCTACTACTTTATTTTAAAACTTTCCCAGAGCATCAGCTGATATATTCAATAGCTGAAGCTCTACGGATGTAACTTTCTGACCTCCACCTCCAGAAGATTACCTGCTATCCTTAACAGAAGGTTTAATGAAGATATTCAGCTTCCTAACCAACTTAATAAAAACACACACCAGCTTTAAACATTAAAAAGGATTCAGTTTAGTTGATTTTGTCTAACAGTGAGGAGTAGGCATGGGCCAAAATAAGATTCTAGCATTATAAGAACACTGATCATTTTTAGTAGCTTGCAAAAACATCTCTCCCATATTATTTCTTTTTTTGTTATTGACTTGAAATCTGTAATTCAAGTAGATTGTTAGTTTAATCACTGATAAAAAATAACTAAAAATACTTCAGAACAATGATTTTAAATGTTTTTTTTTATATATTAAGAAAAAAAAAAACGTGTGCATGTATATTTACTCTCCTCTTTGGCTTCAAAGCTCCATCGGTTTGGGCTGGTAACTAAACAAATTTAAAACATTAACTCAATTTAAGAATGAAAATAGAAAGGCGATACCACCACAGCAAACCTTTCAAGAGAGGGCCCAAAACCCATGAACCATGCAAAGAGGAAACCAATCAGAGAATTTGCCAACAGGCCAAAGGTAACACTGATGGAGCTGGGGAGATCTGATGCTGAGATGGGTACAGCAGTTCTTAGGACCACCAGAAGCTGCACAGAGCTGGACCTCATGGTCTGCAAGACCACTGCTTTCTTTGTATTCCCGTTCTGTACTGTCCTTCTTCCTTTATTAAATACTACTTGATCATTGTCATCCCTCAGTCTGCTGTTTTTTTACATCTGGGCTCATTTTTTTCTGCACTTGCTCTTGTGCAAGGCGGACGCCTCCTCTCCCTCTCCTGTTATACTCCTGCTTTTTTGCTCTCTGTCTGTGCATCGGAGCTACTTTTACACATCTTTCAAAACTAAAACTACTGTCATGGATCTGGTCAGCTAGACTTTCAACGCAATCGACAAAATCTTTTCAACAAAGCGACAGGGTCCTGGAGAGCCCTCGTGCCCCGCTGAGACTCACGTGGCAAGATATGTCATGGATCCATGGGGAGTTTGGTAGCTGATGTGTCTTTCCGTTTTGTCTCAGGAGGATGCCAAAGACGTCTGTACAATTGGATTTATGATATTAGGGTTGCTGCTCTCTGGCATCGGTGGATTCCTGTGTTATGGGCTCTTAAGGAAGACGGCGGCAGCAGTTTCAATGGCAAAACTGCCAAGTCTGTGAAGGTTTGGTTCGTGATTTGAGTACTCAAAATCAGCTGATTTACAAGATAATCTGTAAGATGGAAGCAATTTGTGAGAATTGCAGGCCACCTGTGGCTTCTGGGACTCACCAGCATGTTGGAGACAACCTTGGAGGAGTCATGTAGGCACAGACTAGTGGAATGTCCACTAATCTGGCCACTTTGGATCTTGAAAGTACCAGCAGAACTCAAGGATGACAAGGAAAAAACAGTCTGCCTGAAAAAAAAAAAAATCAACAATTATAGCTTATCTGAATCTGACTCCTGCGGGTGGCCTCGAAAACAGGCGGACTTATCACATTTCTCCTGGGATATATGTAAACTAAGGAAAGCTGTGTCTATCGCAACCCCCTCCACCCCAAGAACTTTTGTGAAGGCTTATCAGAACTGTGCTGGCTGACCATCTTATCAGGACTATGGTGCTATCTGGAAGTGCTTCATGGACAAATCTCACTGCCTTGCTTTCAAATGCATATGTAATGTGTTTATAAATGTTCTTGCTGGCAGAGGGTTTTTATTTATTTATTTATTTATTATGTCTTAAATCCTGTCCTGATAGGAAAAGGTGTGAAGAGATCTTTTTTTGTAATGCCACTATCCTATCCTCATGGATTCCCCCCCTTTTCTATCTAAAAAAAGTATTCAGAAAAAGGATAAGAGGCCACGCTCCAGTAGCAGCAGCAATGTACACTCCGCTCATCTTTCGGACGACTGTACAAACATAATCTCACTGTATTTTGGTACAATGTTAATAAAGTTTATTCTGATTCTGATTTCTATCAACACATTTCATGATTACTTTGGCTGTGCCACTTGCGGTGCTTTGTGATGAAACACTACTGCAGTCAGTATATCTATGTTATCCAGCCAAATGCTTTCCAGTAGCTATGGGAATTATGGCTCTTTGGGAGCCTTGTGGAAACTTAAAGATCACATTTTTTGATGATCCATGTCCAAGCTTGTTCTTAATGACAATGCCACACTTGATTTAGCTAAGATTACAAAAATGGACAAACATACTTCCAGGTCCATCTTTAATGAAGTGGAAATAGCAAAGGGGAAATTAATTATAAATTTTGTCCATAAATTTTACAGACATTATTTGCTAACTGTGGCTGATCAAGATAGGAGTTTTGTTCGGAGGTCAGAACATCATGTAACTGTGTGGACATCAAAACAATAGAGCTGATCATTCTATTTAACTTTTGATTGGAATTTGGTGAGTTGAATGAGATGAAAAAACTAAAGGCAGACTTTCCATCACTGTACTGATTCTAACAAAACATTGCTTAGAATCCCAATAGTAAGTGCATGGCATTGCACCACCCATATCCACTACAGCCACAAATATGACAGGAAACATCACAATATGTCATGATATCTAGAATCAAATATCATGAAAATGTCCACACTGAGGAAGTGGAAATAGAGTGATAATGTGTCAAAAACATATCTCATAAAGTTGAAGACTTCACCAAATACTTCAGCTAAGTTGGCAAGAACAACAAGTTCTCTAATGGTACTTTGCTACCATCTCAACTCTCATGGGTTCCACTCCACACTGCCTCTGTTAAGAGCCTGTCCACTGCTGGTACCCACCCTCACTCAGCCCGGTTTATGGGACCATCTTGTTTGAGGTTCCAAGAGGGCTGCTCTGAGGGGCCGATTTTAACGTAAGCAGAGAGCAGCCATTGATTGGCCAGCGAAGCTGCATCACTGGATGACCTGCACACTACATCTGAACCTCCACTTCCTCATCGTGTTGACGAATGGCACAACAAGAAATGAGCACATTTACAGAGAGATATCAGAGATGATGGCAGCATGGCTACAGTTGGACTTATAAGCAGTGCAGGGATGAGCTCAAGAAATTGAAGTCTGGTTAAGGAAAACAACTTTATGATATTGCCTACTTTGCATTGGTGATCCCCCCCCCACAGTGCAGTGAAACAAGTCACGGTGGCAAATCACCTCCGCCTGAGAAGAACCGATAAGACTCTAGCTGAGCAAATTGGCACTTATCAATGATAAAGCAGCGTAAGATAGAAAACAATTAAAAAAAACTGTTTTTTTTTTATTTGTGGTGTATAAATTGAAGAAGATGGATGTTATAGCCTTAAAGTATATTGGACACCAACAAAGACCTACACAGACCAATATTTGCATTTTGACTCGCAACACCCACTGTCACAACTATCTCATCACAAGAGTCTTACACCTTTGGGCTGAGAATACCCGACCAAGATAGAAGAAAAAGAAAAGGAACAGAAGCACGTGAAAAAGCACACCAACCTTGCAGATACCCAAAATGAGCTTTTGACAAACTAAAAAATAAATCTGGGAGGTGGAGGGGGGAACTCATCTTCACGAAACAAGAAAAAGACAAGCACAAAAACAATTTTATACATGGCAGGAGCGCCTGAAAAAGAGAACAAATTTCTCAAAATACAACACCCTCTTACAAAACCTGGCTCATCTAAAGGGCACAACACACAAATAGAAGCCAACTACAATTCTGTGCATTGAGGAGTGTTTGGAGCTTTATATATATATTATTTATATATATTTATAGGAGGAAATCATGGCATGGTGGAGCAGTGATCGGGCCTGTGGTCTCGCAGCAAAAAGGTTGCAGGTTCACAATCCAGCTTTGGCTTTCCTGTGTGCAGTTTACATGTTCTGTGTATGAGACGGCTTTCTCCTGGGTGTGTAGATATCCATCCATCCATACATACATTATCTTTTACCCGCTTCTTCCATTTTGGGTCACAGGGGTCGCCGGTGCCCATGTCCAGCAATCACAGTGCGAGGGGCGGGGTGCACCCCGGATGGGTCGCAAGTCCATCACAGGGCCACGTAGAGACAAACGAGACAAAATACCATGCACGCTCTCACTCACATTGAGGGACAATTTAGAGCTAACAGTCAGCCTAACGTGAATGTTTTTGGTCTGTGGGAGGAAACCGGAGTACCCGGAGAAAACCCACGCATGCACGGAGAGAACATGCAAACTGCACCCAGAAAGGCCCCCTCAATGTGAGTGAGAGAGTGAATGGTTGTTTGTCTCATTTTTCTCTGTGTGTCCCTATGATGGACTGAAGACCTGTCCAGGGTGTCCCCCACCTCTCGCACAGTGACTACTGGATATGAGCACCAGTGACCCCTGTAACCCAGAAAGGAAGAAGTGGGTAAAGATGATGGATGGTTAGATGGACAAGTTAACATAAATGACATGGTTCACGGCTGACCTCTTGTTGAAGGAGTGGACACAGTCTACAAACCCACCAGCAGCCTTCAGTCTTCCTCTTTAGTGGGCGGAGCTTGTTCCTTTTAACTTTGCCAACCAATCAGCTCTGGAAAAAGTGGACATGTTTACTGAGAAGACAACTCATTCATAAATTACACAAGGGCATTTTACAGTTTGTTCTTTTTACATAACATCATTCAGTAGTGAACATTATATTTCCTCTGACTTTAACTTTTATTTCATTTCCAGTGTCTGATCATCGGCGGGGGGCCCTGTGGTCTGCGGACGGCCATCGAGTTGGCTCTACTGGGCTGTAAAGTGGTGGTGATTGAGAAGAGAGACACCTTCTCCAGGAATAACGTGCTCCACCTCTGGCCCTACACCATTCATGACCTCAGGGCTCTTGGAGCCAAAAAGTTCTACGGCAAGTTCTGCGCTGGCTCCATCGACCACATTAGTGAGTGTTTTGATTTTTTTTTTTTTCAAGTTTACCGCCCATATTTTTGTGCTGTTAGTGCATTTACCTTGAATTGTGCGAACAAAATGGAATAGGCAGAAAAAAGGTCATCTTTTCCTCTTCCAAAGTTTTTCACATGCCTGTATTGCCTGTTATTGTAACAATTTAAAATCCATCATTGCTATTTTGCCTATGCGGAGAGTTCTAGTCTTGGTATTTCCGATTATGCGTTACAGTATGTGCATCTGTTTCCTCTCCAGGTATCCGCCATCTGCAGCTGATGCTGCTGAAAGTGAGCCTGATTCTGGGAGTGGAGATCCACGTCAATGTGGAATTTGTCAAACTTGTGGAGCCTCCAGAGGAGCAAACCGTTGACAGTACGTTAATTCTCTCATTCTCAAGACTGTTATGGGATTAACGCTTTCTGTCTGAGGCTCAGCATTTTAAAAAAGAGAAAGATAATTTAAACATCAGAATGAAGTTTCTAAAGGGCTGACCTCGACGAGACACTTCTCTAGTATCTGAAAAGGAAATGTGCATGCTTAAATGGTATTATCATTATGACTGCCACTGACACCCAGGGATTTGCCTGCATATTTCAACTATATATGGAAAGCTCAGTGCATCCTACATTTGCTGAAATGACCAGATAGGTTATCAAGAGAAAAGGGGGAAACAGCTTGATAAACTGCTACTAGTAAGATTGTACTTGTACTCTGAGATGGCTTTTCAGAACATTTATTTTGGAAACTTTAGAACTGTAGGGATTGTAACCCAAACATTTGTCAGAGAGGACGATGTATTTTTCCTGCTGTGCAGCAACCACAATAAAAGGCACATAAATCTACAGTGTTAGAAAGAAGACTCAGTTTTCATTTTCTTTTTCAGATGATCTCTCCCTCTCTCTTCTAACATGTTTGATTTGTTGTGTTGCTCAGGTCCTGGATGGCGAGCAGAGATCCACCCCTCCAGCCATCCCGTTTCAGATTTCGAGTTTGACGTGGTGATCGGAGCCGACGGGCGCAAAAGCACTTTGCATGGTGAGGAATGACTCACGGTGGTGTTGTGGGGGAATAAACACTGTCAGTTTGTTTAAAAGAAACCCAATAAACATGTTGCTACTGACCCACATTCACAGAGCAGTGCTGAGGTCAGACACCATGAAATGATAAATATGACGGAGTCTTTTCCAGTGACTAAAACATTTCCTGTTGACTTGCTTTCAAGTGACCTGATGTTGCTTAATAACTCATGAACTTGACAAGAGCCTGAGATTTCCATCTAAGAATGTTGTGTGTCTTTTGTGTTTGATTGATAACTCACATAGTGCAAATGCATTTACAATGCTAGATCACAGTGATGTTTATCCTGACTCAGGGATGAACAGAGTGCGTCCTCAGTCTGGATATTTTCTTCTTGTAGATTTCTTTAGTCGGATTTTTCTACTGGAAATGGGAGGAATGCCCCCTGCAGGTCAGGAGAGAGAGTTTGCCTCAGGTGGAGGAGTTTAAGTATCTGGGCTTCTTGTTCCTGAGAGATGGTAGGATGGAGCAGGAGATGGATTGACAGATTGGGGCCTCGTCCTCTGTAACAAAGGCATTGCTTCAGTCTGTGGTGGTGAAGAGAGAGCTGAGTCGAAAGGCAAATATCTTGACTTACTGGTTTGTCTATGTTCCAACCCTCAGCTATGGTCATGAGGTTTGGATCATGACCGAAAGAAGGAGATCCCAGATAAAAGCCGCCGAAATGGGCTTCTTTTCAGGGTTAGGGTTAGTAGAGTTAGGGTGAGGAGCTCCGTCATCCAGGGGGAGCTCAGAGTAGAGCTGCTGCTCCTCCACATCAAAAGGTGTCAGTTGAGGTGGTTTGGGCATCTGAATTTGATGCCTCCTGGACGCCTCTCTTTAGAGGTTTTCCAGTCACATCCCACTAGTAGGAGACCCCAGGGAAGACCCAGAAATAGCTGGATGGATTGTGTAGCTTCTCTGGCCTTGGAATGCCTCAGGGTCCGCCAGAACGAGCTGGAAAGTGTTGGTGGGGTGAGAGATGTCTGGATTTCTCTCCTTGACCTGTTGCCTCCGTGACCTGATCATGGATGAGTGGTATAAGACTGACGGATGGATGATGATTTCTTTATGCCTTCTTATTTAAATTTTGCACCTCTTTTCATCAGGTTTCGCTCGCAAGGAATTTCGAGGGAAACTGGCCATCGCTATAACAGCTAACTTCGTCAACAGGAACACTACAGCAGAGGCTAAAGTGGAAGAAATCAGTGGCGTGGCTTTCATTTTTAACCAGAAGTTCTTTCTAGAGCTCAGAGAGGAGGCGGGTAAGTAAAAGCTGTGGTGGGTGTAAGTGTAATCTAACGGGGTGAACGTGTTCTGTCTTAAATGGTGTGTTTAATTTACAGGAATTGACTTGGAAAATATTGTTTACTACAAAGACAACACCCACTACTTTGTGATGACGGCAAAAAAGCAAAGCCTGCTCGACAAAGGTGTCATCAAAAATGTAAGTTTGGGTTAGTTTTAACATTGTTTATGAGACATTTTCCTCAAGAAATAGCTTAAAATTTCTAAGCCTAATTTTTTTTTTGACACTTTCTTTTTACACTCTTCAAAAAGTAGAAAAATATGATACGGTCTATGTTCATCTGTCCGGCCGTTCGTTTGTCCCGCTCATAACTTCTGATCTGCTCGAGTTAATTTAATGAAACATCATACACATACACACCGTCACTAGACAGTGCGTCACATGCACTATTCAACACCCCAGTTCTGTGGTCAAGGTCACAAATCAAGATCAAAGTTCTACAGGGTCTGCTTGTCTGGGCCGTAACTTCTGATCCACTCAAGATAATTTAAAGTAACTTCATACACTTAAGCACCATCCATATACAGAGATATGCACACTATTCAATTCAATTCAATTCAGAAATACTTTATTAATCCCAGCGGGAAATTAGGTGTTGTTGTAGCGCATCATACTGGTTTCATTCAAGAGTTGTAATGGATACTGATAGATGTGGGTAGGAAGGATCTCCTGCAGTAAATCTGAAGAATCTGGCCACAGACACCGATCCGTCCGCCTGGATCCAGCTTGCTGTCGGATCTGGCGGACCTCTCGGTCCTCCTGGGTAGCAGGACTGCCCGACTGCTGGGTAGAATTCCTCCCTGAGCGATGGTCACTCCTCCCAGCAGTCTTCCGAGCTCCTCGTCACCACGGACAGACAGCTGTAGGTGCTGGGGGATGATCCCAGTCCTCCCGTTGTCATGGGCCAAGTTTCCCACCAGCTCCATGATCTTGGCTCGAGCACAGCTGGCAGGTTGATGGGAATTCAACCACGGCACCTCCTGTCCAACTCATTT
>JARVGS010000548.1:29026536-29037511 GCA_031762315.1 Hypsolebias antenori
ATAGTTGAATGATACAAGATATATATGTTGTGCCATTTTATGCAAAGTTCAAACATCATGTCAGTGGACCTTTAAGAGAAGGTTTTTCTCTCTTAATATAAACAGCTTCCTTCACACCCCTCTCAAACCATCTGTGCTCTCGGCACCTGTGCACCAGCATGCAGTCCTTTTACCATTTCTAATCGGTCAGAATGTACGCTGAAAAACACAAGAGGTGCGGCAGAACATACCTTGCCACGGTACATGCTTCAAGCACCTGCTTCCTTGAGGCAGTGCTGCCTCATAGGAACAAAGAAGCAGGTGCTGCGGTTCTTCTGCTACACAGAGATGAAACACATGCTACACTCATTTAAATTTGTTTTGACAAAATGGAAGATCATATCTCAAAAGTAAAGGATTTTCCTAAACTAGATGAGTCATAAACACATAAAACAAATGGATTTAAACAATAAATAAGCATGAATGCAATGCTGTTTTTCCACACAGCCAGAGTTTAGTTTGATTTTTAAACATATTGAATCTGGTTACAGACTTTTACTTGACAGGGAGTGACTTCCAAACTGTGGATCCTCTCACAAGTGGTTCTACGAAAAGGAGCAGTTGCCATTTAAAGCCTCTCTGGTGGATCTGCTGTAGCCCTGCAGTTTCTGTAGACATTTGTTTGATCGTTTGGGTACAAGTCCATTTAACCATCTGAAGATCAATTACCGGTATTTAAAAAAAATGGAATTTATAAAACTGGAAAATTCTAGAATACCAAATTTAGCTAAAATATTACAGTGATGAAATGTGATTGGCTTTTGGTATAAAACCTTCAAGGCCTGATTGTAGAGACTTTCCAATGGTTTACGTGTAGTTTGGTGACCAGACAGTATTTCCATAAGACAAATGTGAAAGAATCATTGAGGTGAAGAACATGTCTGCACAATGAAGTGTCAAACATTTTCTAATTATTTTAAAACAATTTAAATTGAAATATACGTTTCTATTTTTGGTTCATGTCTGTGAGCATCGATTCCAGACAGTCAGTGCTTCACCTGTCACAAAGCTCATCGCAGTCACTGATCAGAGTACAGCAAAGTTTAGGTCAATATCTAATTGAATACTTTGTTGTTGTTGTTGTTGTTGTTGTTGTTGTTTTAAAGGTCAGTTAGCTGTGACGGCCATCTTGGAACAAGTGTACTTTCAAATATCATTCAGTTGTTCACGTACATCCAGTGATTACTTTATTAAAGTTTCATCAATATTTGTCCAGTGATACATAAAATATTTTGCTAACAGACAGTCATATGGGCCTTTTGTGATATAACCCTCGGCAGCCCCTCCCTTCCATAAAATAATCTTATGAAATGTTTTTCAATTGAATTGAATTAAAAACAGAGGTCAATTGTCATATTTTTTCCATAACTGGTGCATTATTTATCACATTTTAGCTGCTTCTACTGCAAACAAAGAAATCAGAAGATGTTGGGGAGTTAGCAGCTGTACGTAAATTATGAGTAGTTGTGTCTTTTTGTGTCTGAATGGTGTTATTCCAGCATCAAGTAAAAACTGCTTGTGTTCAACATGGTTGTGTTTGGAGGCCTCAGAGGTCAGAGGTCACTCACTGCCAGGGACGGTGTGCCAGGCTCCTCCGTTGATGATGTTGTTGTGCACCTGGAAGTCCTCGTAGTGGCAGATGCGGCGGTCAGGGTTGGCCAGCACCAGGTGAGTCGAAGCGTAGACGGTGGCCAGCCAGCGGAAGAACGCGTCGTCTGCAGTGGGGGTGTTTTCCTGGGGGGCCCAGTCACGGGTGCAGTCGAAGGGGTACGTAACAACCAGCTCTCCACCGTGGAGGTTGGCACTGAGCACGAAGGGAATATCCTGCATCCAGCTGATGACGGCTCGTGTCTCTGGTGCAACCTGAGCAGGACAGAGTTCTCATTGCAAGTCAAATAAACACTAAAATAAAATAATAATAAAAAAAAAAACAACTCCCCCGACCAACAACATCAAAATGTGGGTGCAAAAGGTGAAATACCCACACCTGCCTTCAGAGCGCTGGCATACTTAAGAAAAGCACCAGACGGCCCAAAGTTAAGTTATTTTTAATAAACATGCAAAAAGCTGCTCCTCCTTACTGTGGCGTCTTCCTGAGTGTAGTATTCTGGGATGGGGATGTAGTGGTTGGAGACTTTGGATTTATCGGCTGCGTTTTCTTGAGCGTCCCACATGATGTTGTTGAGGTCTGGAAAGTTGTGATTCAGATCGATTCCTTCAAAGCTGTATCGTCCATCAGCCCAGCCGGCCAGCTCTGAGCCCTGCAGCAGATCAACAGATCCCAAACCAGCCGTTACAGTGGATCAACTTGGAGGAGAATGTATTATACACACTCGTGTCTTCTAGCACACACAGATGTGCAAAAACATCACTGTTGATAAACCTCCTGAAGCATCAGCCACCTTCTCATAAGCTACTTCATATCCATCAGGGTTCATGGAGGGCAGAAGGTGAATTCTTGTTTCAGTAACCAGTCATTTGACACGCTGGTTGCCCTTTTTGTATTCTTTGCACATGTACTACATGAGGTTCAGGACCAGCTCTCGACCGAGGGCCTCGTTTCCATGCATCCCTGCCACGTAGCGGAACTCAGGCTCACCTGCCGAAAGGAGAAGTCAAAGTGTCACTTTACTCTCCAGGAAACAAACGAGAAAATATTTTATTAGTTCAGCGTGTGAGAAACAGGAACTCAACAGTGTGAACGCTGAGTCAGCATTCACACTGTGGAGTTCCTGCTGCTTCTTTCCTCCAGGTGGTTTCATTGTGCTGCAGAAGCTGTGCTGTTTTAGCTGTGCATCAAAACGTTCAGTTCATTCAGGAGATGAATGCCTCCACCTTTGGTTTTCTCCTTCTCCAAATATTTACTTTAATTACAAATACTTTCCCCATAGATTTCCCTCACATCAACACTGAGCTTTACTTTTCATTTCTCACAGATATTTTAGTTTTTAGCAAGCCTTTTGGAGCTTTTATCTTTTAATGAACATTTTGCTACTTTTATCTATTGTTTTGCTATTTTTAGCTTTAAACTACCCTTTTGTCATTTTAGCTTTTGGTACTTTTAGAAAAATATTTAGCTACTTTTTGATTTTAGCTAGTGTTTTCATAGATTTAACTTTTAGATGGCTCTTTGTTACTTGTAGCTAATATGTTGTTACGTTTAGCAATTGTTTTGCCACTGTTAAATTTTATCTAACATTTTGCTACTTTTATTTAGCCGATTGCTATTTAAAACTCCTAGCTTCTCTTTTTTATTTTTGCTTTTGCTACTTTTAGCTAACAATTTGCTGCTTCCAGCTACTGTTTAGCTACTTTTCGACTTTAGCTAGTGTTTTACCACTTTTCTCTTTTACCTAGCATGTTCCTAATTTTAGCATTTATTTTGAGTTCTTCCACTCTCAGCTGTTAGCTATTATTTTGTTAAGTTTGGCTTTTAGCTAGTTCAAAACTTCAAAGTTCATGCTCAGTAATCCAGGTGCAAGTCCAACAATGTTCAGTCAGGTCATCTGGATGGGTTCTTTTTTCCTTTTTTTTTTTTTTTGCTTAGACATTTCATCCAAATGACTTCAGTCCTTTCAGGATTATTGAGCATGAACTTTGGTGTTTTGAACTGTTTTGGCATGTCTGCCTCTGAGGAGTTGACAGGGGAGAGGGCAGGCCCTAGAAACCATCTTCTTATCAGCAAACTTGTTTTTTCCACTATGGGAGTGTGGTATTTGTGGGATTCCAGTTTGTTTGTGGCTCCTCAGACTGAAGAAGTCCTTTGGATGAAGGATGAAACGTCTCAGCATAAAAAAGAAACCGTCCAGATGATCTGAATGAAAATTGTTTGCTTTTAGCTAGTGTTTTACTACTTTTAGCTTCTGGCTAGTGTTTTTCCTTTCTTGTTTTATAGTTAGCCTTTTGCTATGTTCATATTTTAACTAGATTTTTGCTGTTTCTTGTGTTTAGCTCATGTTTTGCATTTTTAACTTTTGGCTTTTTACTCCTTTTAGCTTCTGTTATCTTGTTTTGGTTTTAACAACTCAGTTTTGACTTTGTAACACATTTTAATAAAGTAATGTCTCAGAATAAACAGCATTTTTGCAGAACATACATTTTTTTCCAGTTAAGATGTTTGTTTTCTTCACTGGGAAAAGGCGTTGCTTTTCTTTGATCAGATACTTTGTATTGATAAAAGATGTAGAGTTGGGTCGACTCAACAGCAACATTCCTGAGCATAAAAACTGCACTTGATAAGTTTCACTGTGGCTTATCTTCCTGGTTTGACAGCAGGGTCATGCTTACCCATGAAGCTGCTCAAATACAGCTGTTGATGCTAATGAAAGAAAAGGAATTTCTCAACCTCTCCTTTTGGGGCTGGATGTTTTGGAAATAAGTTTCTGACATCTGCCTGAACAGAAAGCAGGTTAATCCCCTTCACTCTTCATTTATTTGTGCTTTTTGGCATACGTGAAGAAACCTTAGCTCACATCAAAACATAAACCTAAAAGTCTGGATATAATATCAAAATAAATCAAAATGTTTCTTTTTTACAAGGGGCTCCTGCTCTAGGACAGCCTTCCTTGTGAGGTCGAAGAAAGTTCAAACTTTGTTGAACTGAGCCTCCAAACAGCTGAGCTCAGAGTAACATGAGCTACATGGTGAACTCTGGTCCAGAGATGTCTTCATCTGAGGTTTTAACTCAGCTTGAGCACATGAAGGAGAAACATTGAACTCTTCTCACCAAATTCATGTTTGCCAGGGTTGTCTGATATCTCCATGACGTAGAGTTTGAGGCCCGTGTAGCTCTTCCCTATCGTATAGATGCGGGTGATGTCTGGACAATCCTCAGCCACAGACTTCATGAGCTGTAGAGTTATAAACACAGAAGCATTGAAGTCAGGGCTCTGCAGCTTTACAGTAAAAATAAACCTGTCTGCCTTTTCAATCACTGAATACAATGTGTTCTGAGTTACAAAAAATGTAAGAAGTGTGACCATTAACTAGCAGCCCTTGGGCCACTTCCAGCCTTTTTATTGTCAGTGTGTGTGGTGATCGTTGCACGAGAAGTTTGAAATAGAAATAACTGCAGACCTTTCTTTGCACAACAATACATAAAGGCAAAAATGTGTAAAACAGTAGCCAAAAGCTACCGTGAAATGAACAGTTCTTCAGCAGGGGTCTCCACAGAAAGCAAATGTTTTACGACAGATGCCTTTCTTGACACAACTGGGCTCGAACCTGTAGCCTCAAGATTATGAAGCTGCAGCACTGACCACCATAGTTCTAAACGCTAAAATAATAATAGCCTAATGCCATAATTGCCAAATTGTAATGACAAATTCAATTTCACAGATCTTTACGTAAAGTTAAATTTAACAGATTTGTATGAAAGCTAGAATTAACATATACATACATACTTTGTATATATATTTATATATGAGTGTGTGTGGGGGGGTTGTTTGTGCGTTAAGCTAAAATGTATAAGCAAAAATTAGCAAAACAGTAGCTAAAATATAAAAATAGCTAAACTAAAACTTGAGTGCTAAAATTAGCTAAGATTCGAAAACCTCAACAAAAAAAAGTTCAATACAAAAATAATTTTGAAAAAGAACATTTGAAAACCTCATATTTTTTCATTGAAACACAAAAAGTTATCTGTAAATATTTTTTCTGTCTAAAAGCTACAAATACCAAACCTCACGGGTGAACTGCACGTTTTGAAACCTGAATGGTTAAAAGTATAAATATCCTACAGACGAGAGATGCCACAATAATGCACAGAGGAAATTAAAAATTGACAGAGTTAGCGTTGAGTCTAAAATGTGAACATTTGGTGAATACTGATTTCTTATTGTTTTTACATAAAACACTCATTTACTTTATTAAAGAAAAGCATAGGTACAGTGACAAGAAAAATATCAAATTTAACTACTTTAACTGTAATACTGCTTCAAAGGTTAGTTTTTAAACTTGAATTGTTACTGTTAATAATTTAACACATTTCAGCAGAACACCTTATTTGAATGCATCTCAATTCTGAATTTGTTACAAAACGTTGAGTTCTCCGTCTCAGCAGCCTGCCTGAAACCTATTGAAAAAGTCTTGTTTTCTAGAAAGATCACATGGTGGGGCTAAAAGTTGGATCAATAATGTGCCTAACAGGATAACAAGCTACGATACTAGCATGATGTGATGAACATGTTCTGCTCATTTCATTATTAAAAACAAGACAGAGGTTTTGGTTTTTGGAGCTGAGCATTTTAGGAATAAATTTTTCAGTCTTTCGCTTTTTCTGACATTAATCTGCCTCCAGTTCTAATGTTAAAAATCTTGGTGTTATTTTTGACCAGGACATGTCTTTTATCCCCCACATTAAAAATGTTACTAGAACCACCTTCTTCCACCTGCATAATATCACTAAAATTAGAAACATCTTTTCTAAAAATGATGCAGAAAAACTGGTTCATGCATGTGTCACGTCCAGACTGGACTATTGTAATGGTTTATTAGCTGGGTGTCCAAAAACTTCTTTCTTTCTTCAGTTGATCCAAAATGCTGCTGCCAGAGTCTTAACTGGAGTTAGTGGGAGAGATCACATCCCTCCAGTTTTAGTTTCTCTCCATTGGCTCCCTGTCAAATTCAGAATTTAATTCAAAATATTACTTTTAACCTACAAATCTCTCAACAATCTAGCTCCATTTTATATTACAGATCTTACTGTTCCATATTTTCCTAACAGAGCACTTCGCTGTCAGACTACAGGTTTACTTGTGGTTCCTAGAGTTTCCAAAAGCAGAATGGGAGGAAGATCTTTCAGTTCTCAGGCTCCTCTTTTGTGGAACAAACTTCTAGTTTCTGTCTGTAAGACTGACACATTGTCCAGTTTTAAGACTGGGCTTAAGACTTTCCTTTTTTGATAAATCCTATAGTTAGAGTTGGCTTGGGTTTCCTGAGCTATCCCTTAGTTCTGCTGCTATAGGCTTAGACTGCTGGAGGACAAACTGACCGTATTTCCTCACTCTGCTTCTGTCTTTACTTGCTCTAATATACCTGTTTCTATTTGTAATTATTTCTATCCTTAACATGTTTTCTGTCTTTCCTCCTATAGAAAGTTCACCGGGACCTGTCATTCTGTGTTTTGTTTGTTTCTCCTTCCTGTCCTCTCAAAACCCCCCAGTTAAAGCAGATGGTCACTTGTCCTGAGCCTGGTTCTGTTGGTTTCTTCCTGTTAAAAGGAAGTTTTTCCTTTTCACGGTCTCCTTTGCGCTTGCTCAGGATGGGAGACTGAGATGACGTGAAGATTCAACACAATCTGCTGCTTCTTTAGATAGAAAACTTTTACTTTTATAATGTATGTGAATGTTTTTGTACAATGCTCCGAGACAACTTCTGTTGGGACTTTGACCTATATAAATAAACTGAATTGAAAATCCTACTGTAACAAAACTATCAAACATGTCAGGGGATGAGGAGAATGGAATGGAGGTAAAATTGGAGAAAAAGGTGAGTATAGAACCAGTAAAATTACGTTAAGTGTACTCACATGGTGGCCACATGGGAAAGCATCAACAATGTAAAAAGACGGAACTGTTGTGAGTCATACCCCTGACTCACTTTTTGTGCATTTCACTTGCATTTCTTTGATATACGAAGATACAAAGATAACTTGATGTGTACTTATGTACAGTGAGACCAACATTTTCAACCTGACATTTATTTCACAAACATGGACTTGCAAGAAACTACAGAGCCTGCTGTTGGTTCGTTTTGGACAGGCTCGTAACAGGAACGAGACAAGATGCTTGTGAAGGCCACAACCACAATGTGAGGACAAGACGGCACCAGAATACAATGACCATGGGTACACTGTACTTCTGGTCATGGGTACATACAGGGCCTAGCATAGTCCATGGTGGACCACATTTTGCTACAATTTAGCTCATCTTTCAGGGCCAAATGTAAATAAACAGCTGTTTTTCCATCATCCATTCTCAGCATGACTTGCTTCGCTAATTCGATTCAACTCAGTTCTTCACAATCTCTGAAGTTTTGCACGAGTGCCACTTCGATGTGGTTATGTCATCATAATGTGGCTGCTTGAAACACCAACAGGTGAGTAAAATAAAATCACAGAACACTCGCTATCCTCCACCGTGATTTCCAAAAATGATGTGGTCGCGTCAAGTCACCTTCCTCTGCTGGTTGGAACCCATTAGTCCATTTAGACTAACGCCTTCTGAAGGTGCGCCTCTGAGCAGAAGGTTGCCAGTTCAATCCCCCAGACTTACAACATCAAAATGTGGGTGGGAAAGATGAAACAGCCACACCTGCCTGCCTCCACCCTCATTTGCCCCACTCTGGTCCCTTGACCAAGGCCCTTAACCCCCAACATCTGCTCCCCTGGGCACCCTACATGGCAGCTCTCTGCTCCACACAGAGGGCTGTGGTAGCTCAGTGGTCTGTGGTTGTGTCAGGAAGAGCATCTGGCATAAAAACAATCGCCACGTCTCCGTGCGAGTTAGTTCACTGTTGCGACCCTTGAAGAAGGGAGCAGCCAAAAGAAGAAGACATCTCCTTCTGTCTGTTGCCATCCAAACACAGAAACATCTGTGTCTCCTTAAAGTACCATGGTGTTGGTGTACATGTTGCCATTATATATATTTCTTCAAAAATAAAAAGTGAATGCTGCAATTGCTAGGTTTTACAAATGGCGGGTTTGTTTCTTGTGAAGAAGACGCTCTCATATTGACGTTGCTCTTTGGCCGTCAATGGCCTGCAGTCTGCTGACACCAAACCTTCAGCTCGACTCGGCTCGCTTGGAACCTCGGCCTAGAAGCAGAGCTGGAGATAGATGGGATCACCCAATGGAAAGTTTCTGAACCCGCACCGAGTCGAGCCAATGGAAAAGGGACCGATAGATGACCAGATAAAGCAGAGTTTTTTAGTGCATAGTACAAATGTACTACAATGTACATTGCATAGACTACTACATACTACGGGTACACTGTATTATTTCATAAACTTCCCACTCGTTAACCCAAGATATACACAATATACATTAGAATCATTACACTCAACTTTTTACAACAAATTCTTCATTTCTTCATGTTGTCCAAATGGAAAAACAATTTCAAAATATGCCAACATATGTCGCAAATACAGTACTTAGTATCAGCCTGGATACAGATTTCAAAATTCTAATAAGAAATCAGCCATTTAGGACTTGACAGCAAAAATGTCAAGCACAAACCAGTTCCAGCTTGTCCACAGATCTTAATGTTTTTTTTTTAATTAACATAGAATCTGTTGGTTTCCTTTGCTGAAAATAACTGCAGACCATAAATTACATTTTGAATTGTCCTTTGGATAAATCAAGATGTCATCAGTGTCATTATGAGCTTTGAAAAAAAAACACAAGTGTAGTTATGGTGTGTCTGTGGGGGGTGGGAAGGATTTGTTAAGTTTTGATTGATTACAAATTTATTTGAATTTAAATAATGATGCATGACGTCCTTTACATAAACAATAAAAGCAAGTGACACAATGAGGCAGAATATTGTAACTTGTGGCTGCAGCTCCGGGAGTGTGAGTCATTCACTATCTGAAGACACCTGCAGCTTGCTGACATAGTCGGAGCTTTTTCAAATACAAACTCACTGCACTGCTGATCATTTGAAAACAAATCCCCAAACGTGAAAGAAAAAGTGTCAAAAGAAGACATTAAAGAGCACAAACACTTGGATTAACAATATTCTGGTGTAGAATTAGCCTGACGTTAATGTTGCAGTTGTTTGAGAGTAAACAAACTGCACACATTGAGGGAACGCCTCAGAAGAATCAGCTAACACATACAACCAGGTGAGTTTTAATCACATTAAAGATCAGAAGTGTGTTGTGAGATAACCTGGCTCCTTGGCGTCTCTGCTCCACGCTGTGTGCTCCAGTGAACCATACTGAAGAGAAGATTCCTGCTTCTTCTCCATCGGTGCCACCGCTGCTCTCCAGCTGCAGAAGATGGGAGAGGACGTGACGGGGGAGGGTCTCACAGCCTCATCGTCAGCAGATGCTCACCAACTCGCCCAGGCAGAGCGCACAGATGTTCCTCAGGAGCTCAGCAAATAAACAGCACCATCTGGTGACCTCTGAACAAAAACACATTGAGAGCTTTTCTCTTGTTCTTCACCTGCGCCGACGTTCAAGCATTATAAAGAGCAACAACTCTGTTTTACAAAAATCTTTTATTTACACAAATACATCACAATCTGTAAATATATCCTTCATAAGTCAGAATAATGTGCAAAACATCATGAATTTTAAACTCATGTTGTAACAGAAACACACACACACACACTTAAAATGTCCGATAGTCATCATTCACCTGATCACGTCTTTTTCCTGAGGGTTTAGAGACGGACGTCAAAGCTGTGAGGGTGCACACATGAAAAGGCTGCTCACAAGCTTTTAAAGAACTACATCAAATCAAGAATTTAACCTTTTCAAGTGTAAATAAGCAGGAGGTGTCAGATTTAAAACAGCCCTGGATAAGTTGAAGAACACCACATCATGATTATTAAACATTAAAATGTTTCACAGTAACAAACAGAACGTTTCGCTCCATGTTTAACACAGAACGTGCTCTCTCTTTGCTTTTTCTAAAAAACAAAATACAATAAAAATGCTATTTTAGTGCAAAAATCGGCTTTTTAAAAACACCTTCACCATTTGTAAGTTAGAAAACAGGTCCTTTAATTAGTGCAGTGGTTCCAACCCTGCTCCCTGAGGAACACCACCCTGCATGTTTTAGTTGTTTCCTGCCAGATTCACTAATTGATTTACTTCCTTAAAGAGGAACTAAACCCAAAATTAACTTTTTGTAGCTGATACACTCCCTAGAATGTGTGTAAAATGTTGTACAGCACTATGTCTGTGTTAATGTTCATGTTTTTGTGGT
>JARVGS010000548.1:29175098-29188732 GCA_031762315.1 Hypsolebias antenori
CGAATAAAATATTGACATTTGCCATCTCCACATCATTGCATTCAGTTTTTATTCACAATTTGTTTAGTGTCCCAACTCTTTTGAAATCCGGTTTGTACTATTCCTACTTTGCGGTTTTTCACTTTTTACAGTTCTTCAGGGTACAGATCCCCCGCAATAAACGAGGGACTACTGTAAATGACAAGTAAAAGGCCCTTCACTTCCTGTTTAAAACAAATGTTAAACTAAAATAAAACAAAAATTTATGGGAGCTCTGGTTTGCACTCCATTCTGGGCTGGTTTGAGAGAACACACTGGGTGAAATAACACAACACCTGTTTTTATGTTTAAACTGCATCAATAACAGTAAACTAATAAAAGCTTATTTGCAAAATATTGAATGTTTTTAGACGATTCAAGAGTCAGTGTGATATCTGTCAAGATCATAACATTCAATTTGTGATTGTGTAAAAACGTATAACAGAAATCAAAACTCCAGCTCAGTCATGTCAAGTCAACTTCTGTGTCCCATTTATGTTTCTGCTGTGAAGTACACCTGAGCTGGAGAATAACGCTGAAAAAATATTAAAGGACAGTTCTTAATGATTTCTTTGAATGCCTAAAGGTTGAGTCGGCCTTAGACGTGCATGTAGTTGCCATGGCAACATCATTACCTGGATAGTGCATCATGTGATGTGACTTAATCAGTTCAGGGTTGTGTAACTTGTCCCTCTGTCCTCCCTCAGGGGGACGGTGTCCGCGAGCGCCTGTCGGAGCAGCAGTACCAGCGGCTGCTGGATTACGTGATGCGAGCCTCCCAGTTCCTCTCCCCGTCCGCCGCCTCTCTCCAGCTGCAGCACCAAATAAGTCTCGCAGAGCCGCCTCCTTCTGCCACAAAGTGCTACCACTACCTGGTGGATCCTGCCGCTGCCAAGGTGTTTGTCAGCAAGTTCACCATGGTGAAGAACAAGGCCTTGCGCATCGGCTTTCACTGATGTGTAGGAAAACATTTTAGACTTTCTGAGTTTGTACTAAGATATTAAGCCTTAAGATCTTTCTCTTTTGTCTGTCATTTATGCAAAACTTACTTTTTTGATGTTAGAATATTTTTAGGTGCGTCTGTCACTCATGCCTTAAGGATGTAAAGTGATTCTTGGAATATGTTTTGAAATGTATTACACAGTCAAACCATGATGGTGGAAACCATTTTATTCGTAGGATTTCATACTATGTGAACACTACAACAGAGGAGTTTTAACAAGTGTAGTCAGTGTGTCACAGAAACGTTGAAGCATACAGGAGTCAATCATTTTGTTTACATTCTGTAAATCGTGTCATGCTAATGTAACGTGCAATATTGTACTCGTTGGATCTAGAGACACCAGCTGTCAGCCAAAACATCTGCACATGGAACGTTCTTGTTTGACAGACACTGTTGTGTTGACGCCAATCCCAGATGATGCAAACTTGTTATTGCCTTTTTATTGTTGTACTACTGAGCTCTCTGTGAAATGTACGTGAATTGTATAAAATCTATAATATGTATAGAATTTTCCTAATTAAAGAACACAGAATTTACTTGAAGTGCATAAATTTGTTGATATCCTTCCACAATGTAAAAATCAGCTTGTGTGACGGCCCAAACGCTCAGATATTCTCTCAGAATCTTTGAAGCTTGTCAACATGAATTTTGGTGAAGCTCTGTGGCTCTTTTTATTTTTTTTGTTCTGCAACATTGGGGCCTCCTGGGTCTTCTTCCACTGTTACCTGAAATGCAATGGATCAACCTGGGGTTGCATTTCCTCTTGTGTCCATGTCGTGGGAGGTTGGCCACAGTCCCATGAATTTTGTACTTTTCATCTCGTCAGCTGTGGTCAGTCAAACATGAAGCTGCTTGTAGATGTTCTTGTATCGTTTATGTTTAACGTGGATATCTAAAATCTTTCGGAGCTCCTCAGACAGCTCTGTTTCTCTGCTCCATGAGGAGGATTCAAGCAGTTACTCTGTGGTGCCCTTAGATTATTCTAATATTAGTCATGATTCAAACTGTTTGACCTTAAGCAGTATCACAGGTGCCGTCCAGCTTTTTGTCTCAGCCGAAGGTTACCAACAAGTTTGACCACAATGTTTTAGCATATGTTTGTAAAATAAATATTTTCACAGTTACAGATATACATGACAACAGCATTGAACTGGATCATTTAAAAAGAGTTGGGGTATTGTTTCCACGAGCTGTAATGGTACCAAGAAATGTGTCTGTAACATCAAAGTTCATGCTCAATAATCCAGGTTAAAAAAAAAAATCCAACAATGTTCAGTCAGGTCATCTGCATGGTTTCTTTTTTTACGTCGAGATGTTTTGTCCTTCATCCAAAGGACTTCTTCAGTCCAAGGAGCCACAACAAACTGAGTCCCAAACTTGGTGAACTTTGATGTTTTGAACCACTTTGGCTGTGTCTGCCTCAGAGGAGTTGACGGGGGAGATGGCAGGCCCCAGAAACCATCTCATCACCAGCAAACTGGTTGGTCCACTGTGTGGGAGTGCTGCTTGTGAGCAAGTTCGTTTGTGGCTCCTCGGACTGATGAAGTCCTTTAGATGAAGAACGAAACGTCTCATCAAAAAAGAAACCATCCAGATGACCTGACTGAACTTTGCTGGATGTGTCTAAGATTTTTTTAACTCTTATTACAGTGTCCAGTGTTAAGTGGATCTTTGTTTCTTCCTCAGCATCATTAATCTCCTGCAGGTCAGTTTCCCTTGTAGCTCTGATAACCATGAGAATCATCTGTTGATGCCAAAGTAAAGACGCAGTCAGTTTTGACATTCGAGTCTAGTTTCATGCCGCAGGTTCTGACGCTTCCTGCAGAGAAACAGAAAAGGTTCAGTTTGATAAAAAGGCTGTCGGCAACGTGTCACCTTTGACCTGGTGTGCTGTTCACCTGCTGTCTGATCTGTTCTGCTTGCTGTCGGTCCTGGAGGAGCCACGCTGACTGCTCGCTGACCTGAAGCTGCGGTCACTGGAGAAATCTGAACAGGAGAGACCAACTTAGGCAACAGCTTGTACGTTTACATCATGTCTGAAGGACAACAGCTCAGTCTCACATTTTGAATACCCCATATATTATTTGTTTGTCCTCATACGAGATCCTGATAGAATTTTTACAAAGCACCGTATGCAGAACATGCAGCTGCATTTAGTTTATGTATCGTGGTAAATGGCACCTTTGAGCTGTGTTCACTCACATCTTGCTCATGTGGCGCTGCAGTGTTTAAATCAGATGATCTCCATCTGTGATTTCCCTCTACACCTTTCTGTTAAACGTGTAAGTATGCTCCATTTCTTTGTTTCCTCATTTAGTTTGGGCTCAGACTAAGTTCTGCACAGACCATTAACAGTTAATGGCTCGAATGAAAGGGGCTGCCAGGTATTATTGGAGCACTGTAAATTGAATTTAACGTTGGGAAAAGGCTATACGTCTTAAATTCTATGATTTCCTCCATTAACAGACTACAAGCAACAAGCAGTTCAAAGTGCAAGAAAGAAGAATTACTGAGCCATAAAGAAGGATTGAAGGATGTGTGGGGGTGTACCTGACGCTGTGGAAAAGGAAGTCCCGACCTGACTTTGTGTCCTCAGCAGCATCTCCTCCCTCTTCAGTCCAGCCATGTACTTCGAGTACGACCACAACAGCTAAAGAAAAATATCTAGGCATCAAATACAAACTTGAAAAATGGTTCCATTACAGTGCTGAGTTTATCTTTCCTCCAGTTTTTAATATTAAATTTAATAGTTAGAAGTAACATAGTCTGGCTAAATAAACAGAATGCATTTACATGAAATCATGTCCTAAAAGTTTTAGCAAACATTTCACCTCTGCAAAGGTTTCAGATGTCATTTAAAGGGTTAGAGAAATTTCCTGTGAAGCTGGAAATAACCACATTCTGGACATACGATGTATGTGAAGAAAAGCAAAGGCTGCCATGTTCTCCATTTCTAATGACTACAGGTTGTTAAATGCCTCAAACTTCAAATCAGTCATTGAACTGAAGCATGAAAGGTAACATTGTTCGTTTTTGATTTTATTGAAGTCTCATCTTACTCCGGGGCCTCGTGTACAATAGATTTTTCATTCAACCTTTATTTAGGCAGGTTAATCCCATTGAGCCTCGATACATAAGAGCAAACCATGTCCCTCTTCCACATAAAAAACAGAACAATATCAATTATTAAATGATTGTGGAAAGGTGTGCAGTCCCACACCAACATAGCTAGTGTACGCATGTCTCTACCATTATTGGTGTGCTGGGGACACTTATCGGGCATGCTGGGAAACTTGTAATGATGTGAAACCGATTATACACAAGATGCTCCCACATATAGACAATGAGTGGATATCAGAGCTTGTACAATGTGGGGCAAAAAGTGCATTTAACAACAACAGCTGTAGCTTTATTAGAGGATTTACGTAGAGAGGACATGGAGTGCTGAGCGGATATTCAGTTGCAAGATGATTACTGGCTCTGTGAGCACAATGGGGTTCCTACAACATCAGGGGCATTTCAGAGGCAGGCTGACTGGGATTGTGCCAGTCCACCCTGAGCCGAGACGCCAGCTGTGGGTCCTGGAATCATCTGTATGTGCAGTATAAATAATTTATATACACTCGTCATTGTCATCATCGGCAGCCACACAGTGGTAAAAATGGACTTGTCCCAATTTTTTTTGGGATTTGTTTACACCATGATATTTTGAAACAACATATTTTCCCTTAAATTCATTCAACCTTTATTTAGGCAGGTTAATCTCATTGAGCCTCGAGGACTCATTTACAAGAGAGACCTGGAAAACAGAACAGGAAAATAAGATTGGACATGACACACTTATAGGCCGAAGCGACATATTTATGCATTTTTTCGCATATTTGTAAACTACACGATCGGCTTGCCTGGAGCAACCGTCAAATCAGCTGCATTTCAATGAACCGCCCTAACAAAATGCAGCTAATTTGACCATTAAAGTGCATTTATTAAGTAAAATTTCAACTGAGACACACCTTTGCTATAATGTCGAGCAAATAAATAATTGTTTTTATGTGCTTATCTTGTTAAATTTAGAAGAAATGCACAGCGAGTCCTCCCGTGCACGATCCTACTTTCATCTATATCGGCTTTTGAAATGCAGCTGATTTGACCGTCAAAGTGCATTTATTAAGGAAAAGTTAGACTGACACACATCTTTGCTATAATTTCGAGCAAACAAATAATTGTTTTTACGTGTTAATCTTGTTAAATTCTTGTTAAAGTCCTTCTGTGCACGCTCCCGCGGCCACCATTTGGCAGCCAATCGATTTTTGGCACACCAGCCCACATTTCCGGGTTGTCAGCGGTGACGTGTAACAAACGCAATACATCAGCAGTGACGCATAATAGATGTGATGTATACGGCAACGCAATGTATTTATGGATTTTTTTCACTTTATTAGATATATTTGCACTGATGCGACTTATAGGGTGGTGCGACGTGTACAGCAGAAAATACGGCACTACTTGTGTACAAAATTTTGTTCCATCTCATGTACAACATGAAATGGTAATGACAATAAAGTTTGCTGGAACTTGACCTTGGACTACTCCTGTATCCCTACTTCATGGTTTTTCTCTTATCGCAGGGGGCGTGGTCCCAACCCCCCACGATAAATGAGAGACTACTGTAAATAACTATTAAATTTCAGATTGACAGCAGTTAAAAGAATGTTTTAGATAAATAAACTTTGGAGATTGGAGTTCACTAATCTGCTGTAGTCTTAGTCGCTCTCGGACCAGCCATTAGCTTACCAGTCCTGTCAGAATAAACTTTGCTTTTTCCTCCAAATTGATGTTCAAATCTGTCTACAGCAGGTAAGATATTATGTTCATAACCTTTCAAAAGAACCCCACATAAAACAAACCATTCCTTTAAACTGCTTCTGTAGAGTCAACACAAACACCAGGAGTGAGATCTTTACCACTTGCTGTCATTTTTTCCCCAAATGGAAGCGTCAGCTGGGACAAACAATGTAGAAACTCTTGAGTCTGTCAGAGTACGGAGATCTTGAAGCCATTACCGTCAGAGTTTGGCAGCAGCGTTTCTGGGCTGGAGTCTTGGAGCTTGTTGCTTGTTATGCAGCCTGTTCAAGAAGCCGCTCCATTTGGACTGAATTCCAGTTTTGTTCAGATAATTAATTCTGACAGGCCTTTTGAAAGGGGACAATTAGTTTATATAGATAAAAAAAAATAAAAAGCTCTGATAGGACATGTATGTGTGTGTTTGTGTTGGAAAACTACAGTGGAGGCTGGTGCCACACACCTACAACTGTGATGAAAAATTGTTTAAATTTTCTGCATGATGTCCAGTATTAGATATATATTTTTTAATTACAACCTTTTATTCTGTTCTTGACAAAGCTCAGGTTGCGCTACTCAAGGTGATGGAATGTGTTCAGATGTCAGAAAAGGCTCAAATCCACAGGGACGTTTCCCAGCTTGTGGCTCGGTTGTTCAGCTCAGTGTCCTTTGGGCAAAGTGAGCAGTTCTGCGGCTGTGGTTTTGTTTCATTGCTTTGGCTACGACACATAATTAAACACAGATCCTGCTTGCAGTGTGAGCCTGCGTTTCAAGTCTGCGTATGTGTGCATTCAAGCATCTCCGCTCACATCACAAATGTGGCCTTAGTTCTGCATCTGAAAAACAGTTTGGTAGGAAGCCATATTGCTTGTGAAGGAAAGTCATATTGCATTACTTTTTTGGCTTCTGGCCTGTGCTCACTTCCTCTTGTCACCCTCACAGCAGCTCCAACTTACCATGACTGCTTTATTACAACATCCAAGCATGACTGAAATGTGGTCGCCATCATTATCATTATTAAAGTGTGCACACTTCTGCTGCGTGTTTTTAGTGCTGTCAGTTCTATTGTCAAGAGAGAAGAGAAGACTTTACTCATTGGCAGAACGTTTATTGAAACCACTAGCAAAAAAGATGTTTTTTACAGCAATGAAAGCTTCAGTTAGATAGTTTTCTGAAAGACTCGCTCTAAGACTGTGGAGAGAAATCAAACATGGCAGATCAGCTTATAAGCAACAAGGCAAATGCAAAATAACACTTCCTAAAAATGTCAAGACATGACCAGGATATATTGTAAGCATCTTCAAAAGTGCTAATATCTGCAAAATAAATAAATAAATACATAAGATGAGTCCACTTACACCCATACAAATAGAAGTTTATCATGTTTGGGTCAAATGTGGTCTGCACCTTTCTGGTCAGAGCTCTCTAGGGTTGTTTCTAGAACCTCCTGGAGTTTCTCTTCAGTGTGGGAGTCACAGCCACGAGTGTACCTATGACCACTGATGCTATGACTCTCCACAACTTCTTTATTTCCTGTCTGAGCCCTTGGAATAACTCAAGCTTCTCATGATTCGTCTTCTTGATGTTATAGTCACCTTGGATTGCTACCTCAGCTGCTGCCTTACAGTATCTTGTTTGTTGACCACCATAATGACCATTTAGTTAACAATTACATGCTTGTCAGTCTGGATCTCAAAGTCTCACAGTATCTTAGTCTTGTCATTATCTACCATCCTTGGTGGAGTCTCCCCTGTTTTAGACTTGCCTTACATGGTGGGTACAGCGCATATTAGATGTGACTAGTTTTGATAAGGTGGATCATTGAGTCAGTGTCTTGCCCATTTTTAGTCTACAGCTCAATGTCATTGTGGCTGATGCCTGCTCTGGAGCCGGTATCAGTAATCATCCTTTGCAATAATTTGATTGAGGGGGCTCAGGCTGAACCAAAACAGTAGTGCAAACAGATGTGAAGACATAATCTATGTGATGGTGCCAGTAAGAATAGCCAGCAGTGCTAGACAAATGAATTATTTAGTGACAGGAGGTATAGTGGCAAGTCATAATTGGTCATGATCTTAGGTATCAAGTCAGCTGCTCTTGTATTGTATATATATCCACCGTTTTATTATGTACACCTTTCTAGTACTGGGTTCAAACCCCCTTTGCCTTCAGAACTGCCTTAATTATCCATGCCACAGATTTGCCACCTGCAGCCCTCTGTCAGATCAATGACAGAGAAAAGACATGGCTGTCTTTCTGGTGTTACATGATATGCTGATGATAGATGCAACACTGTGTTGGAGATGCTCCTCAGAAATATTGTTGCATTTGATGTACATCCACATGCGACTCTCCTGTTCCACCACATCCCAAAGGTGATCAATTGGTTGTGAGATCTGGAGACTGTGACGACCACTTGAGTTCAATGAATCATGTCTCAAAGCGATGTTTTCTAATTTATTTTTATTCAGATTGTGTGAGTCTGTGTGAACTTTAGCTTCAGTTTCCAGTTTGTTGCTGTCAGGACTGGGACCAGGTTTAGCCTTATGCTGCTGTAGCCCATCTGCTTCAAGGTTGGCTGTGTTGTGTGTTCAGAGCTGGTATTCTGCAGACTGTTATTTATAACAAGTAGTTATTTGAGAAACTGTTACTTTTCTGTAATGTCAAACCAGTCTGCCCATTTACAAGAGTTTGTCTACACAAATAAGAGAGAGAAGATAAGGTAAGATATAACTTTATTGATTCCGCAGGAAATTGTTGTGCCAGAGTTTCAGTACAAAGGAACATAAACAAAATATAATAAATAACAAATAATATAAAAATACCAACAATGAAGTCCTAAACAGGTCAGGTGCAGACAGAAACAAAGTGTTTATTGTAATACAGGATTAATTTTTATTATCCTATGTGCAAAAAGGGGAGGAGTTGATAAGTTTGATAGCCACAGGTAAGAAGAACTTCCTGTGGTGTTCTGTGGAGCACCTTGGTGGCCTCAGTCTACGACTAAAGGTGCTGCGGTAAGAGTCCAGTGTGGCATGCAGGGGGTGTGACGTGTTGTTCAAGATCTGGAACAGTTTCCTCAGCATCCTCTGCTCCAACACCTCTGTCAGAGACTGCAGTGCAGTCTGCAGTTTCAAATGCCATTCAGACCAGCCTGTTTGGCACCACACCTGATTCAAATTCACTTAAACCTCCTGTTTTTTCTCCATTCTTAAGTCTGGTTTAAACTTGTCCCTGTCATCTTCACCACGTCTGCTTACCTAAAGGCATTGAGTTGCTGCCATGTCTGATTAGCTATATGTGTTAACAAGCAATCGAACAAGTGTGCCTAAAAAAGTAGCTGGTAAGTGTATATTGTATTGTCAATGTTTTTCCAAGTCTTGTGAAACAACAGTTTATTTAAGTTAATCCATCCATCTGTCAGCTCATCTGTCCATTTGTTCATCCATCCATCCATCCATCATCTTTCGCCTGTTCCAAATTCGGGTCGCAGGGGCAGCAGCTTGAACAGGGAGATCCAGACATCTCTCTCCACAGCCTCCTCTTCCAGCTCTTCTGGGAGGACTCCAAGGCGTTCCCAGGCCAATTGAGACATAGTCATAGAGTCAACTCCCCACCATGCCCAAATGTTATGGTGTCCTTGAGCAAGACACCTAATCCCTAACTGCTCCCTGGTCACAAATTACATAGCTGCCCACTGCGCCACTTGGGTGTATCTCACGTGTGATGGGTTAAATGCAGAGCACAAATTTCTTAATTTTATAGAAACATACTATGATGACAATACATAGTGTAGTGGAACCACTTTCACTCTTACTTTCATTTGTAGCTGCAAGCTCATTGTTTCGGTCACCACCCAGAGTTTGTGGCCATAGGCAAGGGTAGGAACATAGACCGTCTGATAAACAGAGAACTTCACCTTACTGCTTAGCTCCCTGTTCACCACAATGGACTGGCACAGAGTTTGCAATACTGCAGACATCGCATCAATCCATCTGTTTATCTCACTCTTCATTCTTCCCTCATTGGTGAACAAAACCCCAACATACTTGAGCTCCTCCACTTGAGGCAGAACCTCACCCTCAACATGGAGAAAGCAATCTACCCTTTTCTGACTGAGGACCATGGCCTCAGATTTGGAGGTGCTGATTCTCATCCCAGCTGCTTCACACTTGGCTGCGAACTGCTCCACTGAGAGCTGAAGATCATGGCACGATGACGCCAACGGGACCACATCATCTGCAAAGAGCAGAGAAGGAATCCTTAGGTCATTGAACCGGACTCCCTCCATTCCCATGCTGCACTGAGAAATTTTGTCCATAATCAGAATCAAAATCAGAATAAGCTTTGTTATCATTGTACCAGCATACATTGAAATTATGTTCATACAGTCGTCTGATGGTCTGAGGGCACTTTGCTGCTGCTATAGTAGCGCAGCCCCTTATTCTTTATCAGAATACTTTTAGATCGAAAAGATAAGTTCCATGAGGCTAGACAGTGGTATTACAAAGAAGATTGCTTCACATCTTGTCCTATCAGGACAAGATGTTGAGATTTGTCCATGAGCACTATCAGAAAAGCCATAGTCCTGATGTTGTTCAGCCGGCAGCTCTGATAAGCCTGCACAGAAGTTCTCAGAGGGGAGGGGGTTGTGATAGACAAACTTTGGCCCTAGTTACCCATGTCCTATGAGAAATTTGATAGTCAGCTCGTATCCGAGACCAAACTGTGGAGTCAGATTCAGATAAGACACAATTAACCTGTATAAATAAAGGTTGAATGAATTGTTGATTTTCTTCAGTCAGACTGTTTTTTTCTTGTCAGCCTTGAGTCCTGCTGGAATTTTCCTGGTCTAAAATGGCCAGATTTATAGGTATTTCCCTCCATTGATCTGTGTTCTGAGCCTTCCTCAAGGTCGATCCCAACATTCTGGCAAGTCCTAGAAGCCGCAGGTGGCCTGCGATTCTCACAAAACGCCTCCGTCTTACGGTTTAGCTCGTAAGTCTGCTGATTTTGATTACTCATAGCACAAACCAATCCTCCACACAGACTCTGAATCTTTGCCATGGCTGACACTGCTGTTGATGTCTTCTTCAAAAGTGGATAAAACAAAGCACCTCCAATGCCAAAGAGCAGAAACACTGCTACCATAAATCCAATTATAAAAGCTATGAACAGAATCTGTGACAACAGGCAGTCCTGTTGGAGTCCAACTCCTACAATTTAAATTATTATAAAGGAAAATTCATGTTGGCAAAAAAAAAAAAAAACATTGTATATCAGCTATCACTGGTGGACACAATTTCACTAATCCACTAACAGCTAATAGAAGAACAACATTTTCATTTATCAGATTAGCATTTTTGCTAACATTATAAACCCTTAGTGGAATAAGCTTCCAATAAATTAAGTTTTGCCAACTTTAGTTCCACTAACAAAATTCACAAGCTTGTTCCTGTCTGTTGTGGGCATGTCTCGAAGAGTCTGTTAGGCATGCATTGGCTTACTACGTGTACTCGTGACAAGACGTGATTGGTTGATGCAGCAGCAACTAGCTGAAGGCACGCTATCGTCTTACCATGTGTACATGTGACAAGACATGGCCGACGCAGCTTCAGCTGGAAGGAGACGAAGACGTGTGACGCAGACTGAGTGACAGTCATCTTAGAGGTTTAGCATTAGCAAAGCTAATTTTTTAGTTAGCGGAATATGGGTTAGCAAAGTTAACTTTTTGGTTAGCAGCACCCACCACTGTCTGCTACTGACTGCCCTGATTTTAAAGATAGAATCTGTGTCTTGAACTCTGAAGAAGAGGGATTTGTCTGGGTAGCCATTAAACGTCTATTGTTGGATGAGGATTCCCAGCCACAGTTTATCAGAAATATGCATTTGAAATAATGGAGGTCATTCGCCATGCCATGTGTATATTAGGGGTTCTGTCCTAGCATATTATCATTTTCCTGACACGTTTCGTCGACATTTTGAATTTTACCTAGAGTATAACTGCTGTGAAAGAATCAGAGGAAAAGCTCTAAAAACTGTTTTTTTTTTTTTACTCATCAATGAACATAGATGTTTGTGTCACCATAATTCATTTAAAGTCTGTTGCAGTTACACATTACCACAAAGCTAGACCGGATTTTACTTGCAGTATGTTTTGGATTTTAAAACAAACTGAGGTTAATTATTTATTTGTCTGATTTTATCATTTTCTTGTCCCATTCTGGAGTTAATCTGCTGTCGGACCAGCAGCTACAGAACGTCAGTGTTTAGTAGGAGTGATACGCATCAGAGTCTTTATTTCTCTGATCTACTCTGAACTTCAAAACTTGGTGTAAAAGCACCAAGTAGAGCTAAAGTGAATGTTGAAGATTTAGGTGAAAGGGTTCAGGGTAATATAGTTGAAATGGAGCTAAATGGAGCTAAAGAAGCAATATGGTCCACCACCCCGACCCCCCCGCTGGTACTTGCCTCTATTTACTGACGATTACTTGTTGATTTGCTTGTTGGTTTGCTTTTTTCTGTACCTGTTGGTCTTCATATCACCAAGCATAATTGTTCCTGTGTGAGTGTGTGTTGTGTGCCAGTAAGTGTTTATACAAACAGTACGTTTGTCCAGGATATGAGCAGCTTTTCAGCACCTGCAATGGTGTTTGTTAATGAAATAATTGGTGACTTGATGCTGTAGTGAAAGCTCATCTTAGCCGAGGGAGGATCCCTGTGTATTGTGGGTTTGGCAAGAAATGCGGTTTAATCAAGTGTGTGTGTGTGAGAAACCTAAGAATGAGAGTAGGGAGGGGGTGTTTATGTGCCGTGGAAAGGTTTAGTTCAAGGGAACCAAATGATTAGGGGTAATTAAAACCCACACTAGACAAAATGAGCTTGTGTTCACACATTAAACACAAGACACTGCAGTGCAAGGCCCATGAGCTGCATGAATCACACCATGCCTGTCTCTCCTGTGTATCGTGATTTACACCACTGAATAGATGCAGCAACACAGAGGCGACGGAGTCTAATTAGGCAAGACACTGTCTGCCCTTTTTATCCCAGCACAATTTTACTCATTGCTTCTCCCAGTGCAAAAAAATTCAGAGTATCACTTTGGATGCTTAATGACTAGAAAATTGAATGGAAACATTAAAACCAAATCTAATAAAGTGAAGTCAGGCCCTCTGGATGGATTCTTCTTGTTGAAACATTTCGTCTTTTATCCAAGACGAAACATTTCAAGAACTAACGTTAGATTTTTTTTTACCTGAATTATTGAGCATGCATCAGGTTATTAAAAGTAAAGTTCAGATCTTTTGAAATGAGGATCCGTGGAAATATTATGAACATTTGAGAATGACCAGAGTTTGGAGACGGTGTCTTGTTCTGACCAGGTTGATCTGCTAATGGTCAGTTTAAGTGGAACCAAGACCAAAGTGGATTGCTGCTGTCCTATCTGCAATCTCAAAAATACCTTTGTGGTTAAGTGAAAGTGCTTTGTGTCGCCATCATTGAATGTTCCCTGATGCATTTGACCCATCACACATGAGATACACCGAGTGGAGCAGCAGGCAGCTTTGTAAACACACAGGGAGCAGTGAGGGATTAGCTGTCTTGCTCAAGGACACCATGATATATGGATATAGTTAGGCCTGTCACAATAAACAATAAATCAATTAATCGCATGATAAATTAAAATTATCGACCTAATTTTCATTTATCGCTTTATCGTTTCTTTGTGTCTCTCTCTTTCTACTGAAGACACTGGATGACAAAAGGC